>BPLR01007443.1:0-158079 GCA_021605095.1 Caerostris extrusa
GCCGTTGATATTGCTTCTCTTCGCTTTCACATTTTCTGCTGCCGTTGTTTCACAGACCACACCCAGCTATTGTCGTCGTTTATCTGCTCAGCTGCTCAACGACAGAGATTTCTCGTGAGACTCATTACAAGAAGGCATGGGGACGCTTCGTCAAACATTTTACCTGCTGAATACTTCACCCCAGCATTATCTTCATTACTTGAAATATCTTTTGATTTCACGAACATGGTGATACGCCAGTGAGATGATGATAGCACAGCCAGACAGTCATTACGGCTGCTCAGCATTGATGTACAAACCATTTCACCGTAACGCTTATGATGGTCATTGATAATTTCACTTTAATATAGTTTCAGCTCCTCGTGGCTGCCATTTAGCTTTATGATGCTAAATGTTACGGAGCAATAAGAGTGATATCGTTACCGGAAATATTTGTATTTCTTGATAAAATAGCAGCATTACTGCGATATTACTTTTTACTTTTATTAAAATAAGAGCAATTAATATAATAATGAAAGCTTTTTAATAATAAAAAATAGTAATAATGAATAATTTTTACTGTGTCACTTCATTTACATACTGATAATAATACTTATTAAGTTTAATATTGATATCAATATTCACGCCAGTTCGCATGTCGGAGGATGCTCGTTACCTAATCAATTACGTTAATATCTGATATAAAATACAAAGGTGCTCACAATATCAATACTTAGATCACCATATGAAGTTGCTTATTGCAATGCCCACCGAGTAGTAAATAGCCGATAACAACATTAATCAATGCGCTGTACTCGATTAATACGAAAACACAGATGTCACCACCTGAATATATAATTTTCATCTGAGTTAGTTTCAGCAAATTCGGATAAAGATGCCAGAATTATTGTGCTGGCTTAATGTATAATAGATGTTTCACAATTGCACAGTACTTAGATAATGTTACCAGTCATGGTTAAATATAGTTATTTACTACCTTGGTGAAATCACTAAAATCTCATTAAGCATGAAGTTAACTTTTACGATAATATTATTGGCTGCATATTTTTTAGTCATAATTAATATATTGTTGTAATATCATTGGTCTTACACACTTTGCCACGAGGGCAAATTTTTCCACAGATATCAAAGAATTGAAGAGTCAATTATCAGTCTATCTCGTCACTAATGTAATCCATATTATCGAAATCATTGAAATCAAGTACTTCCATTGAAGTTTTCTGAAATTTACTTACAAAATAAAATCAGAGAGAAGATTTTCTTAGTTTTCTAAAACATTTGGAATTTCCAGCCTCTCGGGGAAGCTGATGGAATAAAATCAGTGGTGTGGAAAGGATTTTCAAATAATTACTAAACAAAATATCGCCTCCCTTTCATACTTCCTCGGCTGCCGCATACCGGAATTTCCGAACACGGCCGCGAAAATCACTTCCGCGCGCCCAGCGCGACTTCCAGCAGCGTCAGCATCAATATTCCGCGCTGAAATGAATATCATTGTAATTCGAGGCGCTGAAACAGAAAAAAGAAACAAAAATATTCATATAATATACTAAAAGCAAAGGCAGAGTGCAAAATATAAGGGGTTGAAAACGACCTAAAATAAAAGCATTGTAATGTGTAATAAATAGTCAAATATATAAAAATGACTGCAGAATTAGAGCAAAAACGCTTGAAAAGCTTGAATGAAACAGCATAACATGTAAAATACTGTAAGAATGGTAAGATGATTTCAGGAAGTATTTTTGTGGCATGGCTCATTAGAATAGTGAAGCGCTGCACAACCAGCCGAAACGTTAAACACTCAACAAATGCCAAGAAAGACTCTCGGCCAATGCCGGCACCATTTTTCAATATTTTTATATTGCATTGATGTAATATTATTATGATGGTTTTGACACGTCATGACAGCACACTTCAATCAGCAGAATAAGTTTGCCTGAAGTAATATTTCTTTTTTATATCAAGATATTCTCACTATCAGAATAAATTCTCGCCACTTAGAGTATACAGTACACAGGCAAAGAGACAGCTAAGATGTCATAAGCATAGTCTCAGAGATTTTGGGCTTTTTTGAATATTTCTCAAGCAGTCACACCTGCCGTCGTGCTTATAGATAAGCCTTCATTTTCACCGCACCACATTAAACGAATACTGCATGCTCCCCACTCAATTTCATTTAATAGTTGTATATTACTACAAGCGATTTGTGACACACAAAGAATAGCAGTGATATTGCTCGCGTCGGTCATCGGGAAAAGCATGTGGCACGTACCAAACATTACGTATGTAATGGTCAATGACGACACAATTAATAAGAAATACTAAAAGAGCATTGTCGACATCATATTTGTTAGCCATTTATTTTATTGGCTACCACTAGTTGAGTAATTGGCTATCTATTATTATTGAAATGGTTTCACACATTTCAAGGCCACTTTAAAATATAAAAAGTTGACAAGCAATAGATACACTTGTATTAAAATTACGACATCAGTGAATTAGAATACTTCTCAAAAAAACAAAAATGTTAGGTGTACTAGCCCTTGCAGACATGCCAAGAAGGTTATATACTTGATATTTGCCATTTCGACGTTGATTCAACGCATAAGGTCACACAGCAGAAACAAAATTTCTCGCCTCATATCAAAATATCGAATAGAGATTTTGACTATATATTACATACATGCATCACGATTGCAAATACTGACGAGAGCTAAAATACGCCAGCCATTGAAAATAGCCACCGTTAATGAATTTTTAATACGAGTTACAGTTGAGCTGTCATGTTTTACACAGTACAGTCATAGTGATTACTGCAACACATTTAGCTGCTTGTCGCATGGAACACCTTGAGAGACGATGATTCAGAAGCATTTTAGGCCACGCACGAGATTGAAGAGCCCAAAGATATTTTGCTACGTCGCTTTATCAAAGGACATCTGATGTATGATCAAGATTAAACTGGAGAAACTATGAAGATATCACCTGAAATGGAAATGACACTGAGTTTAGCAACTTTAATGACAACTGTAATCATTAATGATGAGCAACAGCGAAATTGTCATTTTGCTCAGTACTGATTTCTCGCCAATGTTTTTCGGTTGGTTTGACAGGTTTACTGGCTTCACATGATGCTTCTCGCTGGATATAGGATAGCTCGAGTTTGATATCGGTTTACTCATCACAGCTTCTCATGATCGCTTCATTGCGCTGCGGAGCCTGGGTGACGCCAGCTGGGTTCTCGCCGAAAGCGGCATTTTTGGGGTTGAGATCTGGGCGGGGATGTTTCCCTGCGCTGCCGCCGATGTCCAGGCTGCAGGCCAGCCAGATGATCCAGTCATTTCTAGGTTACTGTTGCTTGTTTTGCTTGCTTAAACACGATAATAACAGAATATGGCTTGTGGGCTAAGGTACGGGCGTTTCAGTTTTCGATGATACCAGTTGCTGGAGTGGGAGAGATAAGCAATGCTGATGTTTACGAGCCAAGAGTCATCCATGACTGATTTACTTTACCTATATTTTATAAACACTTATATCTCCACTTAACACTGTAAGGGGTCAGTCGAAGAGCCGGAAGGCCAGCTTAAACTGGTCAAGGCTTTTGAAGCCGATGAGAGCAGCTGTTGTCGAAGAAAGTGGTTGCAATGATATCCAGAACATGCAATGAAGACCAAACAGGATACGGCTATACAATCACTTGATTTTGAAGATTTGCATTGTTAATACGCCAACTCGCCATGATCACGACATTTCATATCGAATATCGAACAGGCAATAATGTTAGCCTTTTGAGCGCCAAAGGCTTGCTGAAAATAGCAGCCGATGAATATCGAACAGAAGGCCAAGCCGCCAACAACTGGAAGCATGATACGATTTCGCCCGCGCTTCAGCGACCAGAGCCAGGCGACCGTCACGTCAAAAAGATTTATATTACCAAATGATAACTTTTATTGTCACACTTCTCGGCGCTTGTCATCAAGATTCAAGCAAAAGAAGAGATACATGAAGTATGAGAGATCGAATTACAGGCAGTTTAATGTTACTACCATTTACGTTAAATAAGAGAATTTTTAGGCCATTACTACAATGACTATCAAATTATTATCGGCTGCAATGGCTTTCAGCTAGCTATTAGAGATTGTTTCAGAAGACGATACAACATTGGCGGTCGCGTTCAGTTTTCTGCATACGCATAAATACGATATTTTTAAATTTCTCGAATATCATTGCGCGCTGTCAAACGGTTGCACAGGATTTACTTCATAATAAGAGCTTATATATCAGTCGTTGAAAGGCATGACGCTTTGATTTTCAAACGACAACGGACTCACGCCCAATCTTATTTACATTAACTATATCATTACATATAAGCTGGCTGACAACATTGTTAGATACTTATTGTTATTTGCGAAATACCATAACGATGCACGCTTTCACACAGACACAAAGCAAGCCACAACAGTTTGATAGTAATGCTTTATGGCTATTTTCTATTATAAATGTTTCATTATTTTGGTATCGCTGTACGTAGAATATTTTCAAATGCCGAAAAATCGTTACAGATTCGAAGGCTCGATCAGCGGCTCGCGAGCGCGCCACTGGCCGCTGGCGTGATTAATATTAGTGCTGCTTTTGCACTATATTTTTAGAATAATTGCCGAATTATCAATGTGTCAAACAGCAAGAAATGGTCGTCACCGCAGCCATATCGAAAACACAACACAGCGCCATCGGAATAGCAAATTTCGGTCGAGGCATGCTGGTTGGTCAATACGATTCGCCATGTTTTCGCTTCAGCCACCCTCTTACCAGCAGTGGTAAGATACACTTATATTTCACCGAATACCCCAAGCGAAATGAATATCACGCCATTCGAGCAGTCACGAGTACTATTGTTATGGGCAGCTACTTCGAAAACGATACATCATTTGGCCATCAATAGAAAGCATAAAGAAATTTCTTTTTGCTCATCGAAACAATGCGCCTGATATTGTAATAATAAAGAATACCGAAATCAAATTTTTCTAGAATATTAATTATTTTAAATCAGTAACATTAAATAAAATTTCAGCATTGTGCATTTCACAAACAATATTTCGCTTTTACTCTCGATTTCTTGCATTTTCCAGATACATATTTATTGAAATATTGTTTGGTTTTCACACAATAATTTTAGATGTTGAAGTCATTCCCACTACCGGCTTCAGTCACATGCTTAGTGCACACACAAGCGAAGAAAATGAATTGGCGATGTTGTGCTGGCTTAGCACAGACATACTGGACGTAATCATAATACGCGATCACCGGGAATTTTCGACTGACAACACAAAAACGCTTTTGCCTTCACGCTTTCACTGACGTTACTGTTTGTACTATCGAATTTCTTTCTTCTCATAAATACTAATACCATTGCTTCTTCGACTTCATTCGTACGATACCGAATATCGCCAATGCTTTAACAGGAGCTTTCGGGAGCTGGTTACTGGTCAAAAGAAGCAGTCAGATCACCTCACCGCACTCGTTGTTTTCGAAGATTACAGACACTTGCATTGAAAAGCGTTTTTATGAGTTTCGTGTCAGGCTGCCACGGTTGGTCGATTAGAAGGTATCTGACCATGCAACATGCATATTGGAAATGCTCGCATAGTCACTTAAGATATTGATAGGCCATTGCGCAAGATTAGCTTTCTTGTAGTTTTTCATTTCTTTACTAGATGGGTTTTCATAATATGTATGAGGATATTTGGTAATGCTTACAATACATATTTAACTTTACTGGCTCATTGCCTAAATGCACACCAGATGTAACACTACTAGCCATTAGTGTTGTCACTTTAGGCGGATAGATTTACTAGCCAGCCACTTATAGTAATTTATTGCAAGAGTTGAATACTTTCACAATGAAAAATGTGAGTATTGATGGAGCCACTAATAACTACCAAAATACACCAAAATTAAAAGCCGCTTTGTCATGAGTCATTACCAGGTTAGGCGAGGCCATTGAAACTCCGAATAGATTAGGCAATTGAGCGCCTGATAGCTGGCGCGTTGAAGAGCTGACAAATACGCGAGTTGTCGCTTTATTTTCACGCTTATACTTTGAGCTACTGCAGAAACATGAGGTCATTGCTATTTTTTCAATACGCTCAGCTCACAAAAGCTGTAACAGTAAACAGATAGTTTTCAATTGATATTTACAACTTCGAATATAATATTCATATTGTTTGTTAAAGGGTCAAGAGGTCAGACACTTTCAACAAGCATGCTTCTTAACGAAGATTAAATAAGAAAGCCAAGGATTTCCAAGAAAAGTATCTCGATTTGTGTTTCGTTTGCCACCGGCACTTTATATACGACTTGCACATTATTTATTATACAAACATATTATACATATTATATTATAATGGATATTTATATTTCCAAAGTTAAAATTTTCATGAATATTTTCAGTGTTGTATATTAACCAAAACTAAAAGACATCCTTTGCTTTTTTTAGTGAAATTTTTTTCTTTAACATTATACTGTGTGTTTTGAACTTTTATTAAATAAATGAAACAAATTTGTATTAGGCATTAGTTTTCAGTTGCGAAATTAACTGATCTAAAAATGAAAAGAAAAGCTTTCCTTTATTTACGGATAACAATGTTTTATAATGTCTCGAGAAAAGAACATTCTTTTCTGAATATTTTTGATGCCATTGTCATGTAATATTATCCTTAAAAATCACGTATTGCAAATGAAATAAAGCAAGAAATAAAATATTTTATTTGATGACAACTTGTTTTATAATTTCTTGAAAAAAAGAACATGTTTGGAAAATTTTGATACTGTTGTCATAATATTATCCTAAAGGGAAAATAGTATCAAAAAATGTAGCTAAAATATCGAATTTTTATTAGCTGAAATACTTATAGCTGTAACTGTTTTGCATATTTGCTAAAACTTTAAAGCCGTATCTTCATATTTTTGAAATTATTCAGGTTTTAGTGAAGATCACAAAAATTTAAGAGATTCCTGGCTGTAAACAATCCCTTAAACGTAGATGTGGCATTTCCTTCACAAGCGTCAGTAGCCTATGAATATTGCATCATTTCATTTTTTATTATTGTTGATAAAAGGGATGAAAGGAAATAAAAACCGTAACTTCTCTTTGGATTACTTTGTTTACACGGTGATTACGTTATCTAGTGAAGTTTGTTATTAGCTTTTGAGTAAAGTTTATCAAAACAAACCATCTTTGTTACAAAGGATGTATTTTTTATCTTTCCTTTTGCAGTTTGTTTTACAATATTTCCGATTAGCCTTTTTATTGAAAGTACTTTTTTTTAGCTTAATTTGTATTTCTGCAATAGGCCATCACCTAAACATAAATGTGGTTATGCCACAAATAAGTAATATTTTTGAAAGCCTTTCATTTAATGCTGAGAATATATGGAAAAATAAATCTATCAGATGCCCTTACATAAGAAACTCATGTTAATAATGTACTCAAAAAAATTAACAAATATGTGTGAGTGAGTGTCCTAATTATGTAATTGTAGATGTAAACATACTAGTAAAATGTTTGGCAAATCTGGTGTGCAGATTATGCAAGGTTTCTTTAATTGTTGTTTTAGGCGAAAATATGAATTTCACCAGGAGATAAAGTTGTATATGATGCATGAAAACTAGAAAGTTAAACACATCCTACAAAAATGACTATACAAACATTGTAGCATGTGTAAGCATGCAAAGTGTAACCTGCCAAAATTCCTCAAAATATTGTACATGGTATGAAGGCTATACAAATTCATGCAGTGTCAATCATTATGGATCTCTAGTTCAATGAAAAAGGAAGCAAGATCAGCAAAAAAAAAAAAAAAATAGGTTTACGGCGCCCTACACTTGAAAGTTCAAAAAGTAGAAAATAAATCTTGCACAATATTTTCATATTGCTAATCTTGGGATTAAAAGCGATATAAATTTAACAAACATTTCCATTTATGCTACACTGTTGCATAGCAGTTCTACGGATACCAAACTGCAAAAACAATAAGTGTTTTCAGGAATTGTTTTCATCCAGCACCATTAACAAATGGGTGAAACACCTGACACATATAGAACTCATAAAAACGCTTTTCAATGCAAGTTATTTGCTAAAAATTGTGCCAATTCTTTCAAAGACTAGCATCAAATGAACTTCTTGAATGCTGTGTAAGGTGTCTAATACAGAATTCAAATAAAAGTTTGCGCAATGTGATATGGAACAAATATTCAAAAGAAGCGTCTGCTTCGCTTCTCGAAAGGTTAAAAATAACAATGGCTGATGCAGTTTTCTGAATTAAATCTGGAAACTATTAAATCATTACAGAATGTAAATTCTGAAAATAAAATTTTTTAATGGACAGTCAAGATATTTAGCAATGTGGAGGGATTATAGGCATGTTTATCAAAAAAGGAAAATTCAATAGAGTATGCTTCAGCAGGAATAAAAATTAACGTGTCATAAAAAAACGTAGAAAATATCTATTTTAAAAGGAAGGCCTTACATATAAACGTTTTTATAGTGTTCTTCATTTAGTTTTAAATAAATTTGTAGTCCAAAAAGAAAAATTCCAAGATTTTATTTTGTCGTTCATTTTTTTTTCTTCATATATTGGATTGTGTTTAAAACGTCATAATTTATTTTGTATTAAATATATGTGCATAAAATGTTTTATATCACTTAAATTTATAGAGTTTACATTAGAATGTATATAATATGTACAATATTGCAGTTTAAGGGGTTCTTTTTCATATATGAAAACTTTAAAAACTTTATCGCCAAGTTCATTTTTTCTTCACTTAACGTTTTGAAATTCCTAAGGTTTCTGTATTTGAGGTACAGATTTAAACTTTATGTGCACTTTTTTATGTATGTGATAAAATTGTGGATGGAATTATCATCGAGGCTTTTAGTATTATCTTCATTAATAAAATGATATGAAGAAAAATTGATTTTCATCATTTTTCACAAAATATCACAGAAAAATATATAATGAACCTAATTTTAGATATATTTAAATATACATCCACAGATTTTGTGTAATATAGTTCAGTAAATGCAAAAAAAAAAAAAAAAAAAATCAAGTAAAAATGTAAATATTTAAAAACTTTTATAAATTTTAAAAATTACAAACTTTTTAATTTTTCTTTAAATTTTATTTAAATGTGCAGTTTAAAAATATTTTTTTCAAGGTGTGTTTTTAAAAGATTATTGAAAAGCAATACATCCACAACTTTTATCAATATTATAAAATTTTAGTTTTTAATTTTCAGTGATTTAAATTAGTTCTTTTATCAATTTATTTTAATATCAAATCTTTGCAATTTGTTTCGATTGATTTAAAAATTTCTTTTTAATAAATATGCTTTCCTAATTGATTTTCGAATCGAGGGTTGTTCCCAATGGTCCTTTCTTAGTTCCTTGTATTTATCAGTTTTCAAAGCATTGCTTTTCTTGATTAGCTTTCAATAAACATTTCTTCTTCATACAATGGAAAGGTCATTTATTTTCTTTTGTTTCTTTTTTTTCATAAATTGTTTTCAATGATACCAAAAAAAAAACGTTATTGATGGAATGCTTATGTAAACGAAGTGATTTCATTTCATTTCACTTAAATTCAGTGAAATGCCATGTTAGTTTCATGCAGGTGAAAGGGACAATTTGTCTTACCACACTATAAAGCACTACTCAATGTAAAAAATAAACAGAAAGATTGATGGCAAACTGAAGATTCAATGCAAAAAATTCTCAGGTTATAGCGAAAGAATCGGGAAAAAAAACCTCGATTTTTTTTAGTTCCTTCCCTGTATTTGTGTAATTAAGGCATAGCAGATAAGATCACTACTTTGATTCGACCAGAATTTTTTTTTGCCTAATCGGCTTAATTAGAACCGACGGGAAAAACAATTATTTTCCCTCATTGTTATGGTAATGAGGAAGAAGCCTTTTTGTGAGCTGAAACATGATTTAGCAATAATGTTTTCGAATATGAGAAATTAGATTGAGCATTTTCAGTTTGGCCAATCTGATAAATTGTTTCCTTTTGAAAAAGTGCTATTTAATTTCTGCCGCTTAATTTATTCACGTCTAATATTTTTATTTATTTTTTTTTTTTTTTTCATTTGGATTCTATTCTGATTTTGAAAATTATTCTAAAATAACAAGTGATAATTTTCAGTAAAGGTTATTCATACAAATGTGACTTAAAAGTTTTTTGCTTTACTTTTTGAATCTGCTTCATATTTAAATGAAAACATTTTCATATTAGCGATGTATTAAAGAAAAAGTGAATACTAGATTTGAATTGTACTTCCTTAATTAGTAACGTTATGTATTTGTTCCAGGCTAACAGTCACAAACAGCTGTCCTATGGATTTGAGATATTTCCCCATGGATCGACAACAATGCACAGTTGAAGTGGAAAGCTGTAAGTATTTAGCGTTTTTTCGGCAATATAAATTTCATTTAAAAATATTCTACTGCATTTGTTATTTGTTTTTAACTTTTGTGCAAAGATAAGTGAAATAAATTTGTTTAAATTAATTAGCAACACATTTTATTTCATAAAGAAAAATTTAATAACTTTTCGAATAAAAAAAACCATGCATTTTACTCATACTTGTTTATAATCATTAATCTAGAATGTAATTTTATTTCATTCTTGATTATATTCTTCAAAAGTCAAACTATGATGACTTAAGAGATGACATAAGAGAAAAAATGCTTGAAAGAAATATATTTTGATTGTATGAGAAAACCATCACAACAATATGTCAATAATTTAAAAAATAATTAAATTTAAAATGCAATTTTTTTCATTTTGATCTCATGATTAATAATTAATCGTTGCATAATTTAAAAATTGAAATTTTTTTATAAAAGTGGAAAAATGTAAATGCAAATATAAATTTTTAATTTCGTATTATTATTTATTTTAATAATTTCAAATATTTTTGTCTAACTTTAACTACTTTTAAAATTAAAATAATAGTCTTGCCTCAAAAATGAAAATATAATGTTTAAAAATAGTTCAGAATAAAGAAAAGTTAAGATTTAATTCGTTAAACGTAAGCTAATAGTTAATGTAAAATATGAAGGAAGTTATAACAATGGGATCCATTGATCTATTTGGCTACTTGTTTGCTGAAAATATTAAAGCATAATTGTTGTTAAATATTTGTTTGTTTTAACGAAATTATAATGCAATTTTTAAAAATATTGTTACAGTCTATGGTGTTAAAAAACAAGAACAAATGTTAACAAATATTACAACATTTAATTTTAATTTTAATATCTGATTATAAAAATTAACTGCACTTTAGAAATGCAATGTCTAAATTTAATTTATGAAATTAAATCCTTAATAAATTTATTGTTTGACTATTTTTTTTTTTTTAATTTAATGTATGTATCTTTCGTATAAAATTACAAAGACAAGCAGTTAAATCAGTTAAAAGCCACGATATAGCGAATATTGCTGCGTTGGTTATTAAAATTATATTTTTAAAACTTTATTGTTTCAAATGTATAATGATTAATCATTTGCCTATTTATGAAAATTAGAAACTATGTTTCTCTAGTCATCGATACATTCAAAATTTAAAAAAAAATATCCATACAAACGGCTTTGTGAAGCCGACGTAAAAATACATTACAGGAAAACTGGGAACATAGTTATTTGTACCAAATGACAAATGATGCTAACTTCACCATAAAATCAAAAGGTGTGAGGAGGGAGTCGATGTACAGGTGCCATAAATGGAAAAGACAGGAAAAAATATTTTCGTCTATCCTTCCTCTAGACGTAAATTAAGCCTAACTGAAAGAGATTGATTTTTGCTTTTTAGAAGATAATGTGTACAGATTGCAGGAAAATCATATGTCATGTCGCAGGAGTTCTTTTAGAAAGATGAATTGATTAAGGCTTTTTATTTTGTCACTTCTTTCGCTTTCCGTCCAGTTCATTCTACTGAAGTAAAAGTGATTACTCAAGTTCTGTTATTCAAATAGACTTGTGGATTATGTGTTGTAACTAAATTTATGATTCATTTTGTGTTTTGACATCATTTTAAACTGGAGACGGGATGGGGTAAACAATCTGTTGCTGAATAATTACGATGTACATTGGAGTTTTGTACATTTCGCGTCCTAAAAATATATATTTATGCATAATAAAATGTGTTCAACAAGATAATGAGTACAATATTTGATTATTATAAAAGTACTTTTTCATCTTTTATTTCATTCATTACTCCTTTTAGGATTAACTGTTAAATAATGTTTAGTTTATAGTGATATTTCCCTGTATGCAAAAAAAAACAATTCAGTCATATGAAAAATATACTTCTATACAAAAAACCACTCATATCATATAAAAAATTCTTTTTGCCCCAGTAAATGTGAAGAAAAATTTTTAAGATGCAAAATCTTGATGACTGATAAGATCTCTTGAATCATTGATAAGATCAGTAATAGCCCACTTATATAAATATGGGAAGTGCTACAATTTGAAAAATTTGATTAATATAAAGTTATCATTTTATGTATTTTGAATTATTATAAAACATCTTTTGATAAATGTGTGGTGAATTTTCTAGTCTTACGATTGAAACATTTATCATCTGTTTTCAAGAGATCTATAATTCCTGGAAAATATATAGATCTCAAGAAATGATTTAAAATAAGGGGATCGAAGATTTTCAAATAAAATCAATAGTACTACTTTAAAATTAAAATCTCCTGGAAAATGTAACATAAACATTTTAACTTTTAAAATATTTTGCTTCTTCTTCAAATTAGTTTGAAGTATTATATGTATTTGAAATTTACAACTGAGAATTTTTTTTTTTATTTCTGTTCAATGGTAAATTGAAATTCGAAATTTTCAACGACAAAAAGCATATTTTATTTTCTATATGGCATAAAAGTATTTTAAAAGCATATTAAAATAAAATTGTTTAATGCTTCTTCATTTCTTCGTTACTCAGAATATACATTTAATTATTTATTTGTTATTTATCACTTTTTCTTATCAGACTTCCATTAAAACACTTAAAATTAATTCAAATATAGACATTAATAGAAAATAATCTTATGCACTATATTTCTTGAGTATCATGGCAAGCTACTGGACTCAATAGCAATTATGAAACACGGAAGTTTAATTTATTTAATTAGTTTCCTATTTGAGCATGATCGAAAAAGAATTGTCTGTCTACCTAAAAGGAAAAAAAGTTCTTGAAGAACGTTTGCAATAATACAGTATCTGTTATAAACTTCTTTTTACCGAAGAAACTATTTCTTAAAGATAAGGAAATCTATTATTATACTTAGGAATAGGAAAGTACAATTAAAGAAAATGAGTGGTTGTTGAATGGATTCCTTTTATATGGATACATCGTTAACATTATATGATATCAGTCATAAAATAATGTTTTAAGTGAAGATATTGATTTCAGTAAAATAACAGTCACATTTCTTTTGCATTGAGCTTCTTTTTAACATTGAATAATTACCTGATGTTTCTTATGCGAGTAATTATTTTATCTTAATAAAAAAAGTTCTTATATCTTAATTAAAAAACATTATGTCTGTATAAAAAACTATTTTTGGTGCAAAATTGGGTTTTTTTTTTTTTTTTTTTTTTGGTAGGCAAAATAATTTTCTTAAGTAATAAATGATCAGACCATCAAGATAATTACAACAGAAAGATAGATTTATTGATGACAAATACTTAATTTACTAATTATCATACTATCGAAATAATATATAAAATATGTGTTTTTTTTTTCTTTAAAGTAACTTTAGCGCAATTTTTTCTGAATAATAATTTATTTTCAGTGATATATTTATTAATTTAATTTTATTTCATTATTTTACAGTTGAAATAAGAGGATAAATGTTGTAATGGGATATAAATATTAATGTTTACCGAAATTTTAAAATCAGTTCTATCAGAAGTTAAATTATTTTCAGCTGTTTAAAAATACATATAAATACATTAAAATTTTTTAAAATTTAAACATAAAATATATATAAATAAATATATTATAATAACTAAAGTTAATGCTTCGTTTCATACAGTTAAATAATATTATTAGGCATTTCATATATATCATAATTAATTTTTATTACAAGCATTTAAGTATGTGCGATAATAATATATTAAATTTAGCAAGTTATGAACGTAATAAAATTTTTAGAATTGTATAAGAATATGCAATTTGCTGTTGTGCATATATTATAAACGAAAGAATCTATATAAATATGTGTGAAAAAAACATTTTAAAAGAAATATTAAATGTTTCAAGAGACCTCTATTCTTCTAGAGTATTACTTATTCATGGATCTATTTTTTACATATATTTAATATTCATTTATTATCTTTTATATTTAGTAAACATCATATTACACCTCAAACAAATATAAAATGCACCTTAAATATTTGTCTGAAAATTTAAAAAAAATAATATGTTTACTTTTTTTAAATTGTAGCGAGTGGTAAATTAATACATTTTAATGTATGAAAATTTAATTTATCAATCATGTATAATGCATAAGATGATTAGCATAATTCATTATGTTAACAACTGCTTATCATACAGATTAGAACTTTTCATTAAATTGACTTTAAATTTTTAATGAAACATTGTATGTTAGCAATATCATTATAAACGATATATTTCTTGTCTAGAAATGTAGAAAAAATTTTAAGCTTCTTAACTTCAGACAAAATGTTTCCATACATATTTGTTGCTACTTAAAACTTAAAACTATTATATTCCTTCTAACCTGGTTTCTTTCGAATTTAAATTTTATTCCAAAAGAATTCAAAGAAAATATTAAAAAAATCATAAAATTTTACGTTTATTTTTCATCTTTAAATTGGCTAAAGGAACACAAAAAAGAGTCTGGCATTGAATATCTTCAAGGTTAAAAAACAAAATGAAAGAAAGTATCAGACAACAAGGAAAACGTTTTTTGATGTCTTTAAACGCTATTTATTTTTTGATGAATAATGCAGGTCTAAGTAAAAGACATGTATCCCGATGCAACAGTAGAACATTGACTGCAACTGCTGCTCTCATTAGTAACTCAGTCCACTCTCTTCCACAAGAGAGCTGTATTTCTGTGTTGACTAACCCTACTATCACTATTTAAAGGGTACTTCCGACATAGTGGCCTTTTTTCCCCTTCTTTAGTTCTTTTTATTCGGCCAAGAAGGGGACTTAATGAGAAAATCTGTGATCGATATTCATTTGAAAGGAAAGCTGTGGTAAAGCCTTAGTGTGCAGATTATTTGGATTGTCACCAAATCATTTATGAGCTATTATCAAACTCGGATATTCATTACTTTTTAACTATTAAACTAAAAGCTGAACTTTATTGCACGTGATCATTTGGGAGGTTCTCATGCATTTTAAAGAGACGTCAGTTTATTAGAGTTTGCCGAGAGGAGAGAAGTATGTAATTACATTTTGTTTAAGTAAGCGAATTAACCCAGAGAAAATAATGGGAATATAGAAAAATTAGTTTCTTTATGATATATATATAACTAAAATTAAGTTTTCTATTCTTTTATGCAAATCCTCATCTTTTTTGTGGGTTACAAAATCTGCGGGAGAAGATGATGAAGATTACGGAATTTCTCAAATGTTTATTTACAGAGAAAGATTAAAAATCAAGAGAAAAACCAATATCAATAACTAATAAAACATCAAATAATATTATATATATATATGTATAAAACCAATATAAATTAAACCATTTTTATCTTATAATATTAATTAAACATAGCAGAAAACAATTTAATTCAACACGGAGCAATAAAAATCAAGTAATTAGCTAATATCACTTAACAGTTACCCCATGTTAATTCAACCAGATTCTGAAATCCACTACTTCTAATTTGAATTTAAAAAAAAAAAAATTGTTTATAGATTTTTTGTGTTGATTTAAAAGTTATAGGTTTTTTAAAATTTGTACAGACACTTTTCTTTTCTTCCAAGACTCATCCACGAATGACACTTTAAATATATTAAAGTTTGTCATTTCCTTAAAAATTTGGCCTGTAGACTTTATATTTTAAGTTTATTAAAGTATTAAGTTATTTTTAGTTTATTATTATATTTTATTTATTATTAGTTATTATTTTAGTTAAAGCAAACCGAAAGTTTATTAAAAACTACTTTTCAACGTAGAGATCTACTTCAAATTTTTCAGTAATCATTAATTTCCGACTATGGGATGAGAACTTGAATCACTTCAAAAGTTGATATCTCTAAATTTGTGGATTTCAATTTCTTTCAAACATCATTTACAGGTTGCTGAAAGTGTGTTTTATTGTTTCATAAAGAAATCTTGATCAGCTATTCAAGGGATATTTTTTTTAAATAAATTTAAATTGTTTTACCAAAAATTGATTTTTTAATGAGCGTATCTAGTATATAAAGAATAATATTCCATTTAGAAGAACATTAAAAATTTTTAATGACTAAAATTCTTAAGAAAATTTGGCAGCGGTTGCAAAAAAATAAAAATGGAATTGCCAAGACCTTTTGGAATCCTCGGGTTATTTCTACATCCTTTTATAAAATTAAATTTATTATTTCCTTCAAGAAAATGACATCGGCCCTTTTTCGAATTCTCAGCATTTTTCCGAATTCGTTTATAAAATTATTTCCGTAAAGGAAATTTTCGATTCCTCAGGATATTTCCACATCCGTTTATAAAATTAAATTTATTATTTCCGTCGAGAAAATTAAGTAGTCACTTTTTCAATTCTAGAGTTATTTCTACATCCGTTTACAAAATTAAATTTATTATTTCCGTAAAGAAATTAAGCATGCCATTTTTTTTTTTTTAATTCTCAGGTTTTTTCTATATCCGTTTATAAGATTAAATGTAATATTTCGTAGAGAAAGTTATGTAGGTGTTTTTTCAAATTATAAAGTTATTTCTACATCCTTTTATAAAAATAAACTTATTATTACTGTAAAAAAAAATTATGTAGGCTTAAATTATTATATTTTCGAATTCAAAGGATATTTTATATCCATTTAAAAATTAAATATATTATTTTCATTTTTTATAATAATGACTAATTTAAAATTCGATTAAAAATTATTGTGATGGGCGAATTTCAATGATAATATTTTTATAATCATCGTTTGTTTAAAATACTACTAAACCAAATTATGCTTTACATTAAAAGTTCATTTTTCAAAATAATTAAACAGCGTAAAATAAAATTCCTTAGTTGTTATTTTTTTATTTTATGAATTTTTTTTTATTTTAAATAATACCTATCTCTTAATTTTCAATCAATTACGTATTCATGCATTTTCAGTACACTTGCTCTCCGCTCTGAAGAGGATGAAAATGTTGCAATTATTATCATGATTAAAATATATTACAAAGTTATCTGTCTTTTCAATTCCTTCTATTAGCTCACACTCTCCCTATATACATCTTGTTCAAATTTTCAACCGTTCATAAAATACTTTTTATTCATCCACTCAAGTTCAAATACATTTTTTTTTAACTTGTAGTGGATGGCACTGGATGTTAATACAGTTTTTCAAATATTAATTCAGTAATTAAAGTTAATTAATTAATTTTAGTTTTTTTTAGGTTTAACTTAAAAAATGAATGAAAATTATTTATAAAAGGACTTTCTGCAATGTAGGGAGAAAAAAGTAGGAATTGACTTTAAAATTTTTTTTTTTTTATATTACTTGTTGTCGTTTTCATTTCTCGTGTAGATCTAAAAAATTGAGCTGCATAACACACTTTTTCTTTTAAAAAATTTTTTTAGCAACAACTCTAATTGTGATTCCCATTATGGTAATGCCGCTCGCCTGCAGTCCATTGAATGTCTGTTTAAACCTTGCGATGATTACTTGTATGAAAGATTATTTCTTCCCAGTCTTCTATTTCTAGAGTAATATACCGCTTGAGGATGATGTTACTTTGTGCAATTCAACATCTGTCTCTATTCCTCCTTTCCAAAATCAAGTTTTTAAATCACATACATATCTTACCTAGATAGTGAGATATATATTTATATATACATTTTGAACATGTCTTACAAAAAATTCTTTAGGTTATTTTTTTTCTCTAAGCAATTTATTTTGTTTTTCAAGAGTAATAAAATATTGAAAATTACAGATCAACCTAATTCACACAATTAGATTCATAGAAATTTTTAATACTACATTTATTTTAAAACTAAACCTTTGGAAGATATCTATTATCAATTTACTGAAATATTTATGTGCTTTTTTTTATATTTACAAAATTAATTATGAGTGAATATAATTTAATTTTTTATAACTTAAAACCGGTTTCAATGAAAAAAATATTTTCTTCTCAGATCAGTTCTAATTTATTTGATGCGTTAATTAAAATTAAGATTGCACTCTATTTAATTAATTTAATTGAATACATATTGTAGCTAAAAATAAATAATTATGGCAAAACAGCGAAATAAGTACAGTAAGTACTCATTTAATTCTGAATGGATATTCTTTCTTTTTTTTTTTTTTTTTACTTTTATTTCTTTTAATATTTTTCTCATAATCTGATATTATTATTTTTTTAAATGTGTGTGTATATATATATATTTAATTAAGATTATTATTATTATTATTATTATTTTTTTTTTTTTTTTTGCAGATGTGATTATTTTGGTTACAATTTGTAAAGTACATTATGATAAATATTTTCTTTCGTTATTTTTCAGAATTCTAAACATAGTAATCTTTTTTGAATTAGTTTTTCAACAAACTTGCTTATATAAATATATTGTTATATTTTTACTGAAGACGAGCAGTAAGGTTATATCTGATTTTCTTTAACGATAAAACTACTAAGTACAAAATTTGTGGTAAATTTGGTTCTTTGACATTTGAAATATGGAAATTAAATAAAATGCCTTGCCGTATCTGTTTTATATAAATGCATTGCTTGTAGTAATATAGCTAGCTTCATTACAAATAAAATTTTTTGAAAGTGGGAACATACATGATGCAATTTCGTTTAATAATGATGCACAGTGGAAAACTATTACCTAAGGGTATATGAGCATTGCATCTGGTTCTTAGATGTATGCAATAATATAGTTTGTATGAATATATACTAAGAGTGAAAGAGGCCAATCTGCACTGAAATTATTTAAAAAAAAAATGTCCAAATAGTATTTAAATTATTAAAAAAAAAGAATAAAAAAGCTTAAATCAATCTAAATATGTCACTGGAGAACTATAAACACGTTTTCTTTTAAGTTATATGCTTCTATATATTTTATTATCTTAAAAAGATAATCTTTAGCTCTCATAATATCTCTTTTATCTCTTGTAATATCTTTAATTAAATTCTATTTATGGTACAAATATAAAATTACGCATACTTCTTTTTGATATGCTATTATAAAAGCTAATCAAAAATTGTCATGAGAAATTTAAATCAGGAATTTTTTATTCTGATGTTAGGTTGAAGATATCTTGATATAAAAAAAGGAAATATTAAAATATTTTAAAACTTGAATTAAATTTTAGATAAACAATTTATATTTAATACAAGTGTTTACAAATCACATATAAAGTTTTAGTTTTGTATATTTATTTTTGTAGAAGTGTACTTTTTTAAATAAGATTGTCATGTTTTACATTTAATATTTTGTGGAAATTCAGAACCAAAACCATAATTATATGTATAATGTATGCACTTCTTAAATGGATATATTATTCATACTTTTGTAAATACAATATAAAGAATTTTAATAATATATTGAAAAATAATTTTTTTGCAGCATTATTTTTGAAGAGTACTCTACTTAGCACATTTTGTTTTGTTGAGATGTTCGATGTTTACTTAACTGATTTCTTTGTATATGAATGGTTGGTAGCAATATGTGATAATAAAGCACTTTCACAAGTTCCAGAGCTCTACAAGAGTTGTTCTGGCAAATCTATTAAGCGAACCGAAAAAAAATTATATGAGAATTTTTTAAAACTCTTACTTCCTGAAGTGACCATTGTATTGTGAAGGTTTTCAGTATTCTTTTATTATTTATTAAAATTTTTAAGTTGTATTTTTATTTGTTTCTTTTTTTTTTTTTTTTTTTTTTTTTTTTTTTTTTTTGCTTATTTTTAGTTATTTTTCATGTTATAATACTATTTTATTTTATATATTGAATTATTTATCATTTTATTCTTTAACATTTTTATAATTAAGATGTTTTGTATTTGTTAATGTTTATTTTATTTTTAATGTTTATTTTTGAATCATTTTCACCTTGTTTTTCTTCTTTTAAATGAGCATACATGAATATTTTTGTTTCTTTTTCATTTAGCAGATTTTGCAATGAGTCATTATTGGATTATTATTGGTCTTTGATATATGGATGTTGCAGACACAATGATTTTAATGGTTCAAAAATTGGATACAACGAAAAAGCCAGACATTTAAGGAACAAATATTTTATTTATGTAGGTATTTGAGAGTATATTTTTACTTTTTGGTTTTTAGTATACTTCAGGAAATAAATTTCCATGGTGTAAAAATATTGTATGACTTGATAAACCAGAAAAATAAATTTTATGAATAGTACTAAAACTTCAATGATCTTTGTACTTGTTTCATGATTAATGAATTTATTAAAATGACAAAAAAGATATTCTGATAAAAGAAGATAATCATTTTAATGTATCAGAAAATCTCGATAAGTTAATTTAATATTGGCCTCTGATTTTAAGATTTTCTTTGAGAAAATTCATCTAAGAACAAAACAAAAAAATTAAAAATTGTACCTTCATGTTTAATGAAATTTTCTTAAAATTTATGTGATCTCAATTGTATGTTAGAGTTAATGAATATTAACATTACAAAACTTAAATGCCAATTATTTGAAATTTATGTTTAAAAATATGCAGAAAACAATAAAATATTTAATCATTAATGGGAGTTGTTTTGTAGAAGCACACTTTAACAGATTATTATTCTTAAACTGACTTTATTTATTTTATGCCTTGTAATTAAGTTTTAATTGATAAAAAGTTTCCTTAGGATATTAACTAAATAATAACTATGTTTTATTATGACTAGTGAAGAAATGTAATTGTTGAAGAGCTTCTTCTAGAGATTAAATAAAACAAACTGGATGAAAATGAGGATTGTCGTCATTTGACAGAACAAAAAACTCAAAGTTAATCTGGTTGAAAGTTACATTAGGAAAACTAATGGCACAATAGTTAAGAAAATGCTTTTGAACTTTTTCTAATGCGCACAAATTATATCGATAATGATTACGATCAGAATTTACTGAACAAATAGCACTCTGCTTAATTCCAATGAATGAGGATTATATAACTCTAGATGAGTGACTTTTCCTATTGTTTTTCATTATTAATCGAGTACAACATTGTTAATGTTGTGTTATCAATAAATGTGATAATTTACTGTTTATCTTTCTACAGTAAAAAATTTTGATAGAGACATTGCAATAAAATATTTAACTTCACTTATGAAGTGATCTAAATATTTTAATTATTGTAGAACGTTATAAAATTTTTGCTATTTTTAAGTTTACAATCCTTAATTGCAAGATATTAACATCTAATTGGTTAAAATTTTAACAAACATCATTGACAATATAAATTACATACGGATTTGAAAATTTAAGCTCAAATAAAATATGAATGTGATGAAAATTAAATCAAAAGGTTGCATAGAATTCATTAAACTTAGTAAATATTTGCAGTTTTATTTGAACATAAATTTATTAAATGAAATATTTATATTTTTATTAAAATTTAATTCATTATTATAATTAATTATATATTTTTTATTAAAATTAAAAATATTTCATTATTATAATTAATTATATATTTTTATTAAAATTAAAAAAATATTTTATTATTATAATTAATTATATATTTTTATCAAAATTATAAATATTTCAGTATTAATATTTAATTATTTTAAAACGTTATAAAATATTTATTTTTATATTTACAATCCTTAAGTATAAGCTATTAACACCTACTTGGTTAAAATTTTAAGAGTATCATTGACAATATAAAATGCATCTAGATCTATAAAATACATGCAGATTTGGGAATTTAAGCTCAAATGAAATAAGAATGGAATGAAAAATAAATCAAAATGTTGCATAAAATTCATTAAACTTTGTAAGAATTTGCAGTTTTATTTGAACATAAATTTATTAAATGAAATAGTTTTATTTTTATCAAAATTGAGTATATAAAAAATCTGAACAGATGTAACATGTGATGTCTTATTACAAAAATTTTTAACCTTTTATTCGAAAGAGACTCGGAAAATATCTCACAAAATATTCAATTTCTGTTAAATATCTTATGTTTATTAGAAATACCAAAGATTTTAAATCAAGCCTTCTTTTTAAGATAAAATTAATTAAGATATTCTTTAAGTTGTAAAATTAAATTCCTAGCATCTGGGTGGATAGTGGGTTTATAAAGGAAAAGTAAATATTGAACTAATAGTGAATGAAGCGAATGAAAAAGAGTCAGTCTAAAATTATACTACACAATTAACTTCATGTCATATGAATTTGTAACTCAAAAATTCTTCATACGTTTCTCTGAAAATCACACAGTTTGCTCTTATTAGTATTAGGAGTGTTTAGAATTTAGTTTGAACGAAATCCATTAGGTAGCGCTGCGGTTCTTACAGTGTTAATTGAAGATTGGATCTTTTCACATTTCGAGTGCTGTTCAAAGAAAACGTTAGATTCCGAACCATTGTATATAAAAGGTTATTGAATAAAATGCTCATCCCATGTGGAACCTAATAATGTAACAAGCTGTAAAAAGAAAGAAAAAACAAGGAAATAGAAGAAAAAAAAAGGAAACGGGAAAAAAAAATTATCTTAGACAATTCACTCCAGGCCATATGAAATGAATAAACGAATTGACATATAACTTAAGACATAATTTTTCAATTCCTTCTATTAGCTCACACTACTCCTATATATATCTTGTTCAAATTTTCAATCGTTAATAAAATACTTTTTATTCATCCACTCAAGTTCAAATACGTTTTTTTTTTTTATCTTGTAGTGGATGACACTGGATGTTAGTACAGTTTTTTCGAATATTAATTCAGTAATTAAATTTAATTAATTAATTTTAGTTTTTTTTTTTTAGATTTAAGTTGCATGTATCTACCAATAGATGGCGCCAGACAAACTTAAAAAAATGAATGAAGATTATTTATAAAGGATTTTCTGCAATATAGTGAAAACAAAAAGTAGGAACTGACTTTAAAAATTTTTTTTTATATTACTTGTTTAATTCATATGCACACTCAGATTTAGTAATAGTGAAGCACTGCTGGATCCGCTAGTCGATATTAAATGCAACCCTATTGAAAAGCTGAATTTTCACGTCCAAAGAACCAAAACACAATATTGCACACGCAGCATTATTAAGTGGGAGAGACGGATAAGAATGACGTATATGGCCAGATTAGTTGGTTGGTCTAAGAATACTGCGTGACTTGGTGATGAAATGACCCGTTCCTACGGTAACAGTCAACTGCAGCTTAGCAATGGATACAAGAACATTTATCTTCATTCATTCTTACTATAGATTATACAGAGTAAGAATGAAAGAGTTTATCAACACATAAAGAATATCGGATATTTCATCGAATATTAAAACAATAACATAACATTTTCAAAAGAATTTCAAATATTTTGAAAAATTATTCTTGAACAATTAAAAGATTAACTGATCATTTTAAATATTGTTCCAAATATGAATTTGAGTGGCAAACAAACTTTTTAGAAAATTTTAATTTTATATTGCTAGATTACTGTTATTAAAATAATTTAATATATTAGAAATTGAAACTGGAAAAATAATAGAAATATTGCACAATTTTCATTCCTAACTTCTTAAAATTTATTATTGCCATGACTTGAATATTAATACTCAGGTTTAATAATATTTTCAAGCATTACTTATTGAAAAATATTTTTTACTTATTCCTAGAAAATATAACCATTTAATTAAGATTTCACTGTTATTTATGATTACTATTTTTATATCATAAGAAGTAAACATTTGTAATAATAATATCCCCTTTCGAAAAAAATAAACTTTCTTTACGGATGTGGAGAAATCATAATTGTCATTGTTTACACATTATGCCTGAAGATATTTTTTATATTTATTAGAAATCAAATATTAATAAAGCCTTATATTTATTTTATTCAGAAAAACATAATTGTTTTAATAAAGAATATTTAAATTAACAATCATTTAATTCTGTTAGAACCAAATTATATTTATATAATAATAAAATACTTATCTTTATTGTTACTATTTGTTGAAATGAATATTTGAATTCCATTTATTTACAAAGATTTTATCTTTGCTAATTACAATGAATTTTTAAAAATACACCCTATAAATGAATTTAAGTTAAAAAAATTAACATTAATTAAAGGCCTCGAAGAAAATATACATTTTTAAGTACGCTAATAATAATTCTAATCACATATTATTTATATAAAACTTCTACAATCCTTCAAATTTTCATTCAACTTTAATTATATCTTTCAGGAAAATCAAGTAAAACTCATGTGAACTGAGTTGAAAATTGCATGAAACAGTCTTTGTTTGAAAATAAATTTCAACAAAACAAGTAATATAAAAAAAAAAATTAAGTCAATTCCTACCTTTTTTTCACTATATTGCAGAAAGTCCTTTATAAATAATTTTCATATATTTTTTTAAGTTTATCTGGCGCCATCTATTGGTAGATATATGCAACTTAAATCTAAAAAAAATTAATTAATTAAATTTAATTAATAAATTAATATTTGAAAAACTGTATTAACATCAAGTGTCTTCCACTACAAGTTAAAAAAAAGTGTATTTGAACTTGAGTGGATGAATAAAAAGTATTTTACTAACGATTGAAAATTTGAACAAGATATATATAGGGAGAGTGTGAGCTAATAGAAGGAATTGAAAAAATCACAATGTACGGATTCTAAATTAAAAGTACAGGTATTTAATAAATAGTCATAACATGTATAAAAAAGAGCATTTATTTGAAAATATGATAATAATAGAGACTATAGACATTCTTTTTTTATCGAATTTCACATAATTCATAAAAATATTTCAGTAACTTCATTGGAAAATGGAACAAAAAAGAAGCAGTAACTAATTTTATAAGAGTATGCATTCACTATTCATTCTGATATTTATGCAATATTCTATTTAGATACAGAAGAGGTAACGAGGAAATGTTTATCTTTCATGGCAAACGTCCAACTGTTTCCACCTTTAGAATACAAGTTTCTTTTCAGCTTTTATGGATCAAATATTTTGTAGATTACGAAGAAGAATTATAAAATATTGTTAGATAAGCTGAAAGGCTGAAAGTACACTATCATGATTTTATAAAGGACAATGAGTTACAATCTTTAAATCTATTGAATAAATTTTGAAGAATAACTTTGGAGAAGAAAAGTTCATTTTTTATCTCGAAATATATGAATAGGGTATACAATCTTGATCAATACTTTTTATGAAAGAAAAGGATGCGCACTTTTCAAAGCCTGTAAAAACTATAAAATATTTGTAGTTAAAAATTAAATCCATTTAAAATTAATCTTTTGATTTCATTGGATATTAATACTATACCGATTCATTTAATACAATAGAACCGTATTATATTCTGTAACTTGTAAAATATATGTTTTATTTGATAATTGTTAGCAAAATTTTAAATAAGTTCCATTGAATGGGTACCATGGTTTCTTACAGAGTTTTATCAATTTGGTTTTGATTCTGCTTTTTAAAGTTGATTTCCTTAAACATTTGTTGTTGCTAATATCTTAAAATATTTTAAATGTTTTCTTTAAATGTTATAACAAATTTAATGGGAATTCAAAAAAGAAAAATATTTGAGAGAACGTTATACTTGATAAGTTCAGAAAAATTGTTAATTCCATATACACATATATATGCGGAATTTAATATTTAGTTATCAGCTGCAATGCATTATATCTCTGCCATCCCTTAATGCTACGAATCTATTCTTTCAAGCGGCCTTCAGATCTTGAATCAATTTCTTCTTTTTTTTTTTTTTCAATTCTTCCTGATTTTTGTAATGCAATTTTTATGAGGATGAATTAAGGACATATGTTTTTTAAAAACTTTTACAAAATGGAGTAGTTGTTTTGAAATATATAATTGCTTTTGAGTTTTTTTTTATTTCCTGGACAACGTATTTCAACCTGTTATTGTACATTTTGTATCAATATTTGGTTCTTTTTCAATTCCTTCCATTAGTTCTTGTTCAAATTTTCTATCGTTAATAAAATTCATTTTATTCATCCACTCAAGTTCAAATTCATTTTTTTGAACTTCTAGTGGATGACACTTGATGGTAATGAAGTTTTTCAAATATTAATTCAGTAATTAAATTTAATTAATTAATTTTAGTTTTTTAGATTTAAGTTGCATATATCTACCAATACATGGCGCCAGATAAACTTAAAAAAATGAATGAAAATTATTTATAAAGGACTTTCTGAATATAGTGAAAAAAAAAGTAGGAATTGCCTTTTTTTTTTTTTTTTTTTTATATATTACTTGTTTAATCAGTCATTGCGGTTGTAGCCGTTTACCGCTTTGATATTGATGTTTGTCTAATGAATTTTAGTTTCGTTGCTGCAGTTTACGCTCACATCGGATGTTGGGCATTTTTTACGAAGCACTTCAGGGGTTTTGTATTGCAAATATTATGAGGTTATGTTTACAATTTAATGGTGTTTCTGTAAAGCACATAATGATTTGCGTGCAGCTAAAACTGTTGTGGCATTTGTGCAAAATGTTCGTGTTTTTAGTTCATTCTTCTTCAATTGTCATTTGGTTTTGTGTTCATATATTATGCTATTTATATGTATAAATTTATTTTAAAACCTTGTATGACTAAGAAGTAGTTGATATCCTCTTATTTACAAATATAAAATATTTTCTTTCATTCAGGTAACCTAAAACTTTTTAAGTAATATATTGATTTATTGAATAATTATAATAAATAATGAATGATGAAAAGGTACGAAAATACTAGCCATAAATAAATTAAATTTGCATCCGTGAAAATATATTCTTGGATATAAGGAAATAATTTGAGCTTTTTTTAATTATTAAATTTTCCATACAGCACATGAAAAGTAACTTTAATTTCTATTGCTATCAGTGTATATGGAAAACGTAAGTTAATGTCATCTTTTAAAAATAATTCCTTGTTTTATGAATGAGGAAGTTTTAGAATTTTACAAGATAAATTTTTAATAATTAATTTAGTGAATGGTTTAAAAAATTTATATTTTTGGTTCCAAATTGTAGTTTATATAAAAATAAATTCTTTCTTTAATAATGAAATGCCTATTCTAAAAAATGCTATTAATAGAGATTTATTAAAAAAATACTACGTAAATGTATAAGTTTAATAAATTTTAATTCATGTAATAAATACAGATATTAAATAAATATATTAATGAAAAGATGATAAATTATGCAAGAGTTGATAAATATATTTATAATTCAAGATACTTTCTTATTTAGAAAACTTACGTATGTGAGAAATTTTCTAAATTAAACAAAAGTGCAATAATTATACAAACCGAATGAATTGCAGCTTTTATTTGTGAACAATAGATACTCTAAAATAAAGAAGGTAATATATTCATCATAATTGATTCTGTAAAAATGAAGTTGAATTATTTTTTGATATACTGTTTAGAAAAACGTATAATTAAGAATGAAGATCGTGAAATGTTTATTTCATTTGTATCTGCATTTTGTAATTATACTATTTTTACTGTAGCTCAAAGCAATTTCTATTTTGGAAATTTTTAATACAATTTTATTACGTAAAACAAAAAAATTTCTAAAAATAATTTATTTATTTTGTTATGATTTTGATAATACATTTTAATATGATAAATATTTCAAAGTATTTCACTTTAAGATATTAAAGTAATATATTTTCTTAATATAGTTATAATATAGTTCTTATTTGCTAATAACTGTCCATAATCATAGTTTTTCTTTTCAAATCCACTATTCAAGACGACATTTACTTAATTTTTCAAATCGTGTAAAAAGCATGACTTTGATATTGGGAAAAACTGTTATTTTGACTTTCAGGAATGTTATGGGAACTAATACTTGAAATAATTTAGTACTATATTCTGTAAGAGCTGTGTCACGTGTCTAATCAAAGTTTTCACGGTTACTTCCAAAACAGAAATTACACAATTCCCTCACCTAATTAGTGAATTAATGAAATTACACAATCCCCTCACTAATAAATCAATGTTAATTGTCATTGTCTGGTTGCTTGCACAAGTATTTCACTAATTTTCTCCGCGTAATACCCAAATGAAACAAAAAAAAACTTTCCTAATGACTTTTTCTCTCTCGTTTGTGGAGTATCTCCATGATGCACTTTCGTTAACGTTGGATCTGCTTCATCAATGCCGAAATTCCTGCAGTAATGAAAATGAAAAATAGTAATAAATCACCTAAAATAATTAAAGAACAATTTTTCGATGAAAATGAGTATTTATATATGAAAAAATGCATCGAAAATTTAGACAGACTAATTTTTTAATATCCTGTTCAACTATTATTTACGCCATACATCGCTTTCATTTATTTTAAAGTAATAAATTTTTGAGTCAAATTTATTCTAAAGCTCAAGTAGAAAATATTTTTTATTATAAACAAGGGACTAATTTTAGAGTCTACTTCATAAAAAGCACTTTTGGGTTAAAATTTTTAAAAAAATTCGAAGTATTTAAAAATAAATTATTTCATTTTGATTTATTCTAATAGATTTCAAAATATTCTTAATATGAAATTGGAAATAATCGAATTAAATTTTAAAAATTTATAAGCAAGACAGACTCTATAATTAGCAATTGTTCAGATTTGTACTAAAAGAAATGGTGTAATAAGTGCTGAAAAAAGAGCCAAAGATGGAAAAATTCATACTACTCATGAATAACTTGAACCGTATCTGTAAAACTAGTGAATCTGATGTACATTTATACGTAAAACACATTTACAAATGGTTATGAAGAAACGTTTCAAAAGTTAAGGTATTCCAATAATATTATATTTTATTTAATTAAAAAAAAAAAGAAAATGTTATCTAAGTAATTTGCGTGTTCCAAATTAGTAATACGAAATAATTAAAAATGATGAAGGAATTTTACTTTCTTCATAGTTATCAAATTGAAATAATATACTTCATAAATGAATATTTTTATAAAAAATATTAAATAAATATGTGGCTCATTTTGTAAATAAAACTTTATAATTAAAGGAAAATAAAAATGCAAAGTATTTCTACGTTTGCATAAATTTCTTTCTTTAGTTATAATAAATTGCATTTTCAAAATATACAACAGTAGTTAAATGTTAATAAAGACATATTTTTGAAAATTAATTAATTAATTAATAAATAAACATCAATATAATATAAAAACAATAATAACAATAATAAACAATATAAAACAATAATAAACAATATAAAGCAATAATAACAATAATAAACAATATAAAACAATAATAACTTACATAAACATGTGCATCTTCATGCTGAAATGTTAGACGTGCTTTGATATATATTTTTTTTTCACAATTGAAAATAATGTCTTGTATGAAATAAATCTAATAAATTACTGGCTGTAAATCCAATACTTTTATAAATCACAAATTTCTTTTTTCTCTCAAATTACTCATTTTTTAATTAAATATATATAAACTCAATTTCATAGGGTTTTTCTTTTTACATATGTTTATTGTTAACTCCACCAGTAAGTGAATTAGGCAAAACTAATTCTATTTTCAAACCCCATAACTAATTTTAGAATTTAAAGAAACAGACAAAAAGTGAGAATACTTTCTGCCAGAATAGTTTATTTGTATGATAAAAATAAATTTCTCAATTCAAAATGAAACTTCATTAATAGGACAAAAGCTACAAAAATAAATATTTCTTTTAATTCGATTTGCTTTCTATCAGATATTTTCAATTTGAAAAATATTTTTTTCAAAACTATTTCTTTATTAAATTTGGTTCAAAAATTTATCTGTTCTTATTACAGAATTACGGTTTCTTTGCTGTTTTTTATTTTGTTGAAAAAAAATATAAAAAAGAAATAAATAAAATCAAAACCAATAAAAATAAATTCAAAACCACTTGTCCATTTTAAATATTTCGTTATCGGTAAAAAGTTGGAGGTATTCTATTTTTTTAATAAAAATATCTTGTATCATTTTTCGCATAAAAATATTTTTAATTTCGAATATATTAGTTACTCTTTAATTCACGTTTTAAAAGGTTTTTGGGGATTTATAAGTTTTTTTTTCTTTAATTTTTATATAAAGCATGTTTACTCTTAAAAACTGTAAATGTCAAAAAATTATGCACTTTTGTAAGAAAAGGTATATTATTTTAGAAAGCATTTTATTTAGAATGTATATAAAAGAAGACTCATTTATAGTTTTTATGACAATTGATTCAATAAAATGATTTTTATACATAGTTCTTTTTTAAATATATCTTAAAAACTTGTGTTTTATATTAAAACGAGAAAGAGAAATTTACACTAAAAATGAGCTTTTTCTGACATACTTAAATATTTAATTACTGAAAAATCCAGAACACAAGTTATTTTTTTCCAAACGATTGCAAATTGGAACAAAATTTTATCAAATAAGAGTTGTTAACAGTTTTACTCGATATTTTTATCCAATATACTTTTTAATATTTTTAATACCATAACTTATATATTTTTTTTACCATAACCATTACCATTTTTTTACCATTTAATATTTTAATATCATTCTTATCACAATGCATTGATTTATGATAAAATTACTGTGACAATTTTAATTTCATCTCTAATAATTTTCTTTTTCATTTAAAATTGTTATGCATTAGATTGGTTTTGCTTTCCTATCGAAAACAAATCCTACCATTTTGAAAAATAAGGAATTTATCAGAACTCTTTGAAAGATCAAAACATATTATTCTATATTATGGCATTTTAATGCAGTTACATCTATTAAATACCATGCTGTTCATTTAGAGTAAAAATTTAAGAATTTTGACTAAATAAATTAAAGAGAAACGTTTTTAAACAATCATTATTAAAAATAATAGCTATTAAATGTAAGTAATGTATTAAAAATTTTTAATACATTATCTATATTTTTTTAATTGTTGAAATTAAATATCATAAAATTAAAAGAATGTTTTGTAACACTTCTCCGAGTTTTTATGATATTATTTCATAAATTTAATAACTATGTCCAGTAAACTGAAAATAAATCTAATAATTTGAGTTCAGAAAAAATATCTCTCAGACGAATATTAATGAAAAATGGCTTTCGAAGTAATCTATTTTGAACAATTATTTTCTAACTATTAACTTATTTGGATACGCCAAAGTTTGTGCAGTTGAGAGAGTATCTTAAAATTTTCTGTTCCAACTCAGTTGCATTTTGCAAAGGTTGAGCGAGGCATAAATAACACCTGAAATGCATTAGAGATTTAAAACTAAGTTAGCTATTTATTTCACATGATATTAGATTCCAACTATCTGAATTAAAGCACATTAATTTTTTTTTCAAAGAAATGTCATTTCACAGACGTCGGCAGCAAATTTCTTAAAAGTTGTTTATCAAAGCATTAATTCCCAACATGTTTTGAATAGATTTCTCAAAAATAACATGCTGTGTATCTTTTCAATTTTTCTCGGAAAATTAATGACTTTCACTCATAAAATATTCCCCATTGCGAGTGGGCGCATTTTTATAAGGAGGAGAATACTAAAAATCACATTTAATTTCATTTATTTGCAATCATGGTTCAGCTGATACTATTTAGTGATAAAATAAAATTCTGTTGCAGCAAATATTTTTAAATATGATAAAAATATAATCTTTTTAGGGTATTTATTTATAGAGATATTTCTATATTTGATTATAGATTAATTTAGGAGATTTATTTACCATTTTACCAAGCAATCTATATCAACAAGTTTCAAAATTTGAGTTTTGTTATATATATCGTGTACAATATTATATTAAGTAATACCAATGATATTTAATAGTAATATTATTTCTGCCAAAATTGCACGAATTAATTCGTTTATATAATCTAGATATTCATATAAATTATCCTTAAATACCAAAATAACATAAAAGTAAAGAGAAATAAGCAGCTTGCCCCTTAAATTTTTAAAAATAAGAAAATAATGAAAAGTAGAAATAAAGAAAGTGAGTATTTAAGTACAGAAAATTTTAATAAAATTTATCTAAAATATGTAAAGTTAAAAATATTTCAGCTAATGTTAGAATATTACATTTAATAGTTTTGCCGGACTCAAAATATTTCTCATTTTATTTATCACGAGTTCCAATTTGCAGCAAAAATTCGAGAAAAATGTACACAATTAATAATATATAATCTATCTATGTAGGAATAAGACTGCTTTTTGTTTTCCTATTAAATAATGATAGTCAACAAATTTCTATCAATAAAATAGTGAATAGCAAATAATCCATATATGAAGAAAAATTTCAATTATGTTTTACAATATTTATTAGTGTATTCGAATATTAAATACAATGCTTTTAATGCTTCACTAAGTGTGTAATAGTTCTTAAATAATAAAATACTTTCAAAGTTAAAACATTACAAATAATATTTTCTGACAATAGAATGTATTGCATACATATAACAGCGTTTTAAATTGTAGAATGTTGAAAGTCAAAAAGTTTTAGATACCTCTCAATAAATGCTTTCGAATTGAAACTTTCTACTAGTTAGGGAAACTGTTTAAGTGTTTATCTTAAAGAAGTGCATGCTCATACAATTCAAGTTGTTGTTGGAGTGTAAATAATAGTGATCCTGCAATTCCTTTTCCATTGTTTTCGAAATTTATACCAGTTTATATTTTTTAAACTTTTGAAACTATTTCTGTAGGAATTTTCAAGAAGTTAGTTTCTTGGACTTTCAAGTTCACATTAACTTCGTTATTGGGTTCATAACGATGTAAAGGGATTTTTGCAGAAGACAGTTCGCAATTTCAGTTTGGGTTCGAAAGACTCGAAAAAGGGATATAACATTTTTATTAAATTGAAAATCCCCTATATCTACATACTTTAAGTATTGAATGCACAGTTAATTCATTTGGACAGATAATAATATATTTAATATTGTTTAGTTATTATTAATAATTTTTTCCTAAATTTATCAATCCTTTGGAGGCCAATTGAAGAATAAATAATATTCTTCGAAAAGGGTAAATTATAAAAATTGTATTTATACATTTTCAGTTAAGATTACTTTTATTTTTTTTCTCCTAATTTTTATAGGACATTAAATTCAAACGAAACTCAAAACAAACTCATCATAATTTAATTTTTTCAAGGGAACTACTTTTAATTAAACATTCAGAGATAAAGACCATTTGTAAATCCAGAAATACTTACTACGTTAAATAAACGCTGTATAAAAAAATAACTTTATTTTTATAAATATACTATAAAATGTTCATTATTTATCCATTATAACGAATGGTTATTTGTATAGAAGGCAGGGATATAAGAAATATCTCTTATACAGATTGAAATTGTTGGTATATATTTTACTTGCAGAACTGAAACTTGGAATATAATTTAATTATAACTTGCATATTCTTTGAGAAGCTTTGAATTATTTTTCTATTATTTAAGCTTTGTGGATATTCTAATATCATTAAAAAGATGGAATAACAGTTTTCTAAAATTCCATATTTTAACATATTATTTTTGGTGATAAGTATTTTTCGAGATCCCTATATCTATGTGCGCTATAAAAAATTCTTCAGACTTTTGTTTCTATTTATTTAAAAAAAAAAAAATAAAGGGATATAGGAAGCAAACTCTCAGACGAAATACATTTTATCTCCTAAAGTATCTCTTGCATTGCTGAAATTTTGGTTTTCTTGAAAATACTAAGAAAAAGTTCTATGATATTTCCGTTTCAATAGAGAATTGCGCAGGATTTTGGTGTTCTTATCTCAGAATCAAATGACTCAGGGAATCTCGGATTTGTATTCTAAAACTTTAAAGAACTAAAAGTATGAGTTCTGTCTATAAATTCTATGAATATCTAAAAATTTCAATTCGAACCCTCGTGTTTGTTTACGTGCTATATTCTACGTTTTAAAACCGTCTATTTGAAAAAGGCCGACGAAAAAAATACCCTTTTTAAAGGATTTATATGCATATGCTGTTTCCCACTGAGGGTAGTTTCAGTAGTATCAGGAAAATTGAGCAAATACTTTTATTAAATTACAAAATATTTTTTAACGGATATTATTACGAAAAACATAATTTTAATTATTATATTAAAATAATTTTCTTCAGATTACTGATGGTTAAAACTAAGTAAAATGAATTTTATTATAGTAAATTAAGTCAAATGAAAGTGTGTTATAACTTTGTGCTATTAGAAGTAAGACGAGTATGTAGAGAGAATATAAGTACTTTAGTCAAAGTAACATTGCGACTTTACATATATATATACCCAGGACACAAATTTCACCATGAAATAAATACCATTGTAATGAAATTTCATTTATCTGTCAAACTAACATGTAAGTGAATACACGGTTCACTTAAACTCCTCACAGTAGATATTATTTATGTATTGTCGACTGTGAAAGTAAATGAAAATGAATATACGGTATGTGATCTTGTATAAAATTGCTAAAATTTTTTCAAATGAAGGCATTTGTAACTGGAAAAAGAATGCCAACAGCTAAAATGCCCACTTCCAGTTTTTAATATTCAAACTGCTACATTGGAATGAATTTGAAATTTTGATTTGTGGTTATTAAGATGTCTGGGTGAGTGTCCTGTTTTTCTCTTCATGTCACATAAAAATATGCTAGTTTCTTTTGAAATATTTCTTCAGAAAAAATAATTTATTCATATATTTTCGATTTTCGTGTTTGAGGATTGTAATTTTCATAGTTAGTCACGAAGTAACAAATTCTTCTTGCATTTGCTAAGATATTGATTCTTTGTAATGAGTAATAAATTATACAATGTGAAATTTGCTAATTCTCCTGTAAATAAGGAGTGTTATTTAGATACTATTTATCTATTTCCGACTGTGTTAACAGATTAACCCAAAGAAATACACATTGCCTACATTCTTTTGCAGACAAGCAATAGTGGGAATTTCTCTGAGCACTTGAGCAGAATTTAATTTTCTCCACATGTATGTAAGAAAAATACGGAGACGGGAGAAAAGCTTCATCAACTTAATGGTTTGGGTAGAGTAAAATTGTTCCTTCACTCCAGAGGTTGAGCGATTTATTATTTTTCGCATTGCTTCTTCTTTCAGATGGTTCAGTTCATTAATGTCCAGTGACGTCGGTCCAACTCAGTTTACTCGATATAACATCAATATAGCAATGAACATCCGAGGTTTTAACATCGACTTAAAATGAAGAAATATTGATACTCTACTATTCTTTTTTGTTTTGTGTAAATATGCTGAAATTTATGTTTCTTTATTTTTGTGTGGAGGTTCTGTTAGTGATTACTTTGGCACCATGATGGAGGAGGTTGAGGCAACCAAACATAATCTTTTCAGTCTGTGAAATGTACATTGTGCGACATCATCATGTTATAGGATGGGAAAAACACACAACATGTAAGATATCATAGCATATGGAATTGTTAATGAGATCACCAAGCAACGGATCGATGTAATTAGATGTAATTTTTAATATTTATTACACTTTTTTTCATTAAATTGAGTACAAATATAAATACTATTGAGTACAAATATAAATACAATGATAAAATGTCATTTAAATTCATCAGCATAATCAATAGCATACGCAATGTCCAAGAATTATGATTTTCAATTACATATATCGCCTTGAAACCTGCAAATGGACATTTGGAACCTGCACATATTGTTTTATCAAATATTAAATTATATATATATATATATTTTAATAATGAACGTAAAGAACCATCAAATACAGTTTTGAGAGTATTTTACATTTTACACATTGATATTTTTATATGTTTCCACTCATTGAATTTTATAGATGAACCTTTCTTAAATAGTACGGATTTCAAAATATTATACATTAAACGCTTTAAAAAGGTTTGCAATATTTCATTTTCTGGTATTTAAATTTTAAATTCATCTTTGAGACTGTATTTTTATCTCAAACAACTAATTACATTTCTTGAACTCATTGTTTTTACATAAGTAGAGCAGTTTCTTTCTATTTAAAATAATGCCAAGAGGAATGTTAACTTTGGAATGTTTACGTTTATCCTACTTCAGTTGCCTTACGGTTGACTTCAAATTTTCATAATTGTGTCTGCATCTTACATAATTGTAGGCAACATATTTTTTGTCTCTCCTAATTCTGAATTCTTCGTTTGACACTATTCATTACAGATACGGTAGTTATTCAAGAAGATTGAATTTTACCATTGCTGTATTATGAGTTTTCCCACTATCTTGCATCTAATTAACAAATATTATACACAAAAAAGTCAACAAATAATGATCAAATTCTCTTACTACAATAAAAAATACTTTACTTTTGTAAATTTATTGCAATTAAAAGGATGGCAACGTCTTTAATTTCAATCAGTCATGCTGATTAAAAACATTAATCTGTTTTCAGTAAGAACTTTTAATTAATTTCCTGCAAAGTGAAAAATTCCTAAGAATTTCTGTCTTCCAAAACAACAATATTTTCTTACTGTGAACAGAAGCGAATATTCTGGAATTAAAGAATCATTGAGATATAAAAAAGACTACTTTTCACAAGTAGTACATTGTTACGAAAATGTTTTCTTGCTTCAAGTCAATGGCTGACATATGTTGAAGTTTTGAAAGATTATTAAAGTAGCTGCTAGTTCTTTGAAGTCTATCATCTATCGACATTCTGTCTAGAAAAAAATAAGTACGGTTTTCACTCAAAACCAGATGTCGACTTGGATTCTTTATTTTCATACGGAACCACATTTTTAAAAAGATTTTCTTTAAGAAGCGTACTTTTGCCTCCTTTGGGAAAGTTTCTTTTAAGGATTTTCTGTTGATTTAGCGCGATGGATTGTTCAGAAGAAATGCGAACACACTTTTGTTAAATACAATTTTTCATGTTTAGGATGCTGCACAGCAACTTTGATCAAGAATGTGACAAGATGAGAGAAGCTTTCAATTTTTTTTAAATCGCAAAGAAACTTTTAGCTTTTATTTCTTTGAAGTGGTTTTATTTTAGTACCTAAATTAGTTTAACTTTATGTGTTGCAACATGGTTGAAGTACTATTTTTAACATCATATTTTTTTTTTTTTAAATCTACTCTATAAAATAAACAAAATTTATTATTATATGTTTAAAACAGATAATTTCAAAAACTTTCCAAGTCAAAAGTATGTAAGTCATGAACATATTTTTAAAATATTAAAAATATTGCAGATAATTATATATATACGTAATGTATTATTTTTTAATTAATTGCATAATAAAAATATTATTTTGAATCTTAAAAATTTTAGTTTTCAATACAAAATGAAGTACGTTGAAATTTATCCATTATTTATACATTTGGATTATTAAATCAAACTTTATGCTTAAGAATATCAAAGGTTTAGTTCTGGCATAGTTTTATTAATTTGTTAAAAAATAGCACATGTATGCATGAAACTAAGGTGTATGAAATATTTTATATTAAAAATAAAATTAAGCTTTTTAATTTTCTATATTAAATGCATATAAAATGTACAAGCTTTTATATAATTTTAATCATATTCATAAATCAAGTTGATTTAATGAAACACACTTCGTGAAATTGTAATTGTAATTTTCCTTTGAATTCTTTATTTTTAAATTATACTTATCTATTTCATTCAAATATTTGAATTGTAACATTTTCCTAAACAAATATCTTCATTCCAAACATACAATTTCATTCTTATCAGTTAATCTCAAAATATCTCACTGCTTAAAACTTTATAGACTTCAAAGTATTGCCAAATTATCATCAGAAATATAAAGCACAAATATTTATTATTATTAAAAAAATGTACTAGTATCTATCTAAACCAAGTAAAATTATCTTTAATAAATGACTTCCCAACAATTCATATGTGTATGGATTATTTATATAATTATCTTTCTCTTTAAAATGATAGCTTCAGAGAGGTAGAATATTAATGTATTTATTTACGCTGGCCAACCAATTTCGCTTTAAAAAGAAAAATGCTTGAGCAAACTTAATTAGCTTGAGTGTTGTTCAATTTGACCAATTCTGATCCTAATGGAACTTTTGTAACATAAAGGGGAAATAATCTGTTTATTTATGTGTGTGTGATATAATCTGGAATAGATTGCTGGTCATTTAGGAAATCTGATGTTTGATTTCAAAGTGATTCCCAATCAATGTGCTTTCAATTGTTCAGTATGCTTGACATTCAGAAATCTGATTCAAATAGATCTCTGTGACCCAGCAAATTGAACCTCATTGCCAAGTAGAGCCATTCATATAAATAATACATACATTTAAGTGTATAGATAAATATATATATATGTAATCTTGTGCAGAGATTTCTGTAAGGTATCTGTCAAGACTGCTAACTCAGGTAAGTGGATTTTATATTTGGTTATGTATGCGGAATTTACTCATGTAAAGTGGCAGCATGTAATGAGAAAATGAACAGTTAGGTGAAAAGGACAACTAATTTTTAAAATAAATAAATATCTTAATGATAGAAAGCTGGCAATAGGTGCTAAAAAAGAGGAAGTAATTCTAGATTCACAGTGGCAGGGCATGCATTGGTGTACATTACTAAAAATGGCCGTCATGTCATTTACAATTCTAGAAGAGAGATACAATATCTTCTTACAAGATATTTTACTGGAAATTCTTTCCGATGTTCCTCCAGCTTGGATCAACAGATTAGGTATGCATGGAATTTTTCTTTTTGTGGGTATATCAAGAGCGTGATCTGTGAAAGTCCCATTGAGTGCATTGAAGATCTAGTGGGTGCATTGCTAATAGAAAATTGGGGGAATTACCAGATATTTTGCTAAGGTACGCCAATTATTAATATATGTTGCGTATTCCAGATTTGTAGAATTTTAATTTCAGGATTTATATTCCTTAAATAAAAACATTCTAAAACTCTACTCATATGAATTGTTAAAGCCTAAAATTTCCTTTAAACATGGTTCATCCGTCACGTATATTTATAACTGTAACAAAATTATGTTTGTAAGCGTTAAAAGTGTTTAAATATACATTAAGATATAAATAACAGAAATAAGATTTTTTTTCTGTTTTAAATACTAAAAGGCTTCTATATTTTTAATAAGAAGAATCTAAGCAAAAGGAATCTCTATGCTAATCAGACTATTTGAGAATAGGAGACGTCCTCGAAGTTAGAATTCAAAAAATATAAACCACTTCTGTAAATATTTTGTCATAAACATAAATATAATAATATTTTTTCCTACGACTATAGCCATTATTTGAAGCCGTGAATGCTTATATATTCTACGATGTTCGTAATAGTTCTACATAAAAAACGGTAAAGGAAGTGCCAAAAGACCATTGAAGGTATTATGCTCATACATTCTAGTAAATTCTACAGATCACGTACAAAAACCAAGGACATTTTAGTCCAAGTTTTCCTTTTATGTACAGCTCTTACTCAGGGAATGCAACGCACAAAAACATACTTAAATTTTATATTTTATAATATAGTTTTTTAATATATTTTTAATTTTATACACTTACAACATTTTATTAGATTAATTTGTTATAATAAGCTAATAAAATAGTTTAATGTAGTGCTTCTAAAATCAAATCAAAAATATATTAATAACTTTTAAAATATCAGAATGCAAGTACATTTTGTGGAAAATTGACCAGAAGGTACTAGGGTGTTTGTTTAATGAAAATAACCTTTTACATAATTCTAAACACACATAGGAAGCAAACACAAAATAATATACATGTGCTGTACTTATTTCAAAGCTGAAATTCAATTTAAATATTTTAGTAAAGCATAAGAATGGGAATTTATTTGCAATATATAAAAATGCATCCAAATAATAATCGATATTAAAATAACATTCAGCATTATTTTGAATTGTAACCAGAAAATTAAAGCTAAAACATACATATACAACTCTTAATGATCAGATATGTGATGTCTAATAGAACATTCATTATGAAATCTAAGTTACTTCTTCTGATAAATAGTTTCTGTTACTTAGAATACTGATAATGTTTTGATAAATTATAATATTTGAAATAAATGGAAAAAACCATTTAGAATTTTCAAAGAATGTAAACTTTTAATTGAAATTATACTGCTAGGTAAAATGCATAAAAATTTCTTATTAATAAAGAAATTTATATGCATTTTACCTAGCAGTATAATAAAAAAAAAACTGCGTAACCATGAAGAAGTAACTTAGCAGTAAAAGACGAATTAAGACTGGACATCTCATCAATGGAGTTACGTCCTTCTTACAGATGAGATTTGTTTCAGCGTCACAAACGAATTCTCCACTCCATCTGATAAGAACAGAATTAGGGAAAAGGGTTTATTCAGGGAAATTGACCATCACACTGTGTTTCTGACATGTTCATCTGAAAGGCACTATGATGAACAGGCGGACTGAGCTACAAATTTTCGACGATAGTTCTGTTACAGGATATCAATATTGTCAGCAATTGATCCTCGCCCTAGCGTATTTTTTCCGAAGGGCCATTTGTTTTATGGACGATAACGCCAGACCTTATCGTACTTGTGTTATTGAAGAATGTCTGGAAATTGAAAATATCGCTAGAATAGATTGGCTATTGTACTTCCCTGATTTGTATACCATAGTACCTACATCTGAATGTGAAAATGTGTTGAGAAGGCGTTGATGAGATGACTTTTGACGATATCCACTGTAGAGTACCTGATAACCGAAGAATATACTCATTGAGGAATGGACACGCCTACCTCATTAATTGCTGAACAATTTGGTGTTAAATATGGAGTCAAGCAACTATTGTACTTCTTATTAATTAAGGTTCGTACGTTTGTTATTATCCCACTTGTGCGTTCAAGCATTTGTACCAACACTACTCTTTTGATAAAAACCTTTTTACTCGATTACATACCATATGTTCCATTTTATTTTTGTATTACTTTATTATTTTCATTCTTAGAGTACGAAATACGTTCTCTGTATTCTTCATTTCATGTCGCCCAGGTGGTTTCTTAAGGAGTTACGGCAAAAGAAAACTGATTTAGTTTTGCATGCCAGTTTCTTGAACTTTTAAAAAACTTTATTCAAGTAAGCTAAAATATATACTTAAGTTATTACTAATAAGCGATTTAGCTTATAAGTTGTTTTGTATTTTTGTATTATAAATAGCAGTTATTATTTTCAGTTTAAATACATACATGACTAAAAAGAAGAATATTCAAAAAATTTAAAGACTTATTCATTTTATTTTAGTCAGAGGCAATTTGAAATAAATTATAAACGTTTTTAATTAGTCTAATAAATGGTGACTTAAAAATGTATATTTAAATTTTTATTTACATAATGATTTTTCACTCTTTTATTATACCATTATGTTTATATTTATATATATGAATTATATGTTATGTATGTATTTTTATTCTCAAATAATATTTCACATTAAAGAAGAATTTTTCTGCACTTTCCTTAAGTCTCTTGCATTTACCTCTTTTATTTTATCAGCAAACATAAATCCAGCTGTTGTATTTGCTTACATATCGTTAATCGATTTTCTGTTTTATCTATTTTACAAACGCCCCGTAGGTATTTTTTTCTAAGAGGAAATCTAAAATTCAAAGCCATATCCATATATCTTGATTGTGAATTGTTAACAAAATCTCATGAAAAACATTGAGGCAGAACTGAAACTAAAGCTTATTAGATCGATGGTTATCAATTGTCTATAATTCAATGAGTTATGATTTTAATGATCACATATCGATCACAAAAAGTTCATGAAATAAGAATATTTTAATGTCAAACCTCATTCACTCTAAATGCTCTATTCATTATAAATGTTCTATCCGCATTCACTTTAAATGCTTTATTCGCTATAAATTTTCAAGTCTCATTTATTCAAAATGCTCTATTTACTATGAATTCTTAGTCCTCATTCATTCTAAATGCTCTATTCACTATAAATTCTCTAGCCTCATTCACTTTAAATGATCTATTCACTATAAATTCTCTAGCCTTATTCACTCTAAATGCTCTATTCACTATAAATTCTCTAGCCTCATTTACTCTAAATGCTCTGTTTACTATAAACACTCTTGCCTCATTCACTCACAGCAAATAGAATGTCTCCAAATGTACTAAGCAAGATATCTCTTCAAGCAAATAATCCTTTATATAATTTAATATATTCTTTTATAAGAAGTTAAAATTTTCTGAAATAATTTTTTTTTTGCTGGCAAATAAGGATATTAAATATTATGTTCCATTAAGTACACAAAGATGGATTTTTCTTATTAAAAACCTATTTATGTTATCGTCTCCTGCGTCATTTATTTATTAGCTTTGACAACAAGAACTGATTTAATTAAATTAAGTTCCCTAAAAGTAAGTCTTAATAGAATTCCCATTCATTTCCTCAAAAGATAAGGAACTAATTAAAGCAAGAGTTCAGCTGAGTAATTGAGTTACTTTACGGATGCGAACCCTTCAAGAACACGCATTGGAAAAAGCCTGCGCTCCACTTTCAAATAGCATCACAATTACAATAATTCAATTGCAATGTCCTACTTCAGTGAATGAAATGCAAATACATTGCTCAAGACTCCTTCTTTCACAGGAATTTCCATTTGAAACGAACAAAAAAAATGGCACTCTCATAAAACTAGTAATATTTAATTGATTTATTGAATCATATTCTAATGATTCTTCAATTTATCAAACGTGAAAAGAGGTTTGAAATTAGAAAAACCTAATTGAATAAGTGAACAAAGAAAATAAATAAGGTACAACCAATTTTCTTTAAATTGCAGTGTAAAATTAAATTATTTAATTGACTAATATTACTTTGTATAAAACTCATAATTTTAAGGCGTGATTTATTTATAAAAAGGATGTTGGAAACATAAAAATTTGAAAACAGTTTCATTCTAATTTTATAATAATATTGTCTGTAGGTCGATTTCTATACTTCTGAAAATTAAAAAAAAAAAAAAAAGAAGATACATTCTTTTAGGGAGGAAAACAAAAAAGATTAAAATTAAATTTTTTTTAAAGTAATTTCTGAATATGAAGGATATTTGAAAAAAAATTCCCCTTTTTTTATTATAATGAATGAAAACGAATTCATTTTGTACGATAATCCTACTATTTTAAGAAAACACACAGTTTTAAGGACTGTAACATAGTTATATTATTAATAAGGGATATTACAAGTAACAAAACAGGAAGTTTAATAACTCCTTAACGGTGTTATTTTAATATTTAAACTTGAAAGCCCGATTCAAGTAAAAAGGAAAATTAATGCTGGATTTTTTTTAAAAATGCAGGAAATATTCAGTTTCTTAATGAGTTTTAAGAATGTAGGGTAATAGCGACGAGTATTCCTTTCTCGCTCTACTTTCGAGCCAAGCCAATCAGATTTTTTGTTTACTAGCGCAGTGTTGCTATAGCAACATGAAAACAGTAGTATATATTATGGATACTGAAAAACAAAACTGAAAGAAAAAATGAAGTCTAGCCATTACCTTCTTCTTCGGCCGCATCACAACAGCGTTAGTTCTTTTTGAAAAATTATTTATTTAGAAGAAGAATCTCCGAGCTAAACATCCGGAAAAAAATTGGATTCTTGAAGAATAAATAATCAAACCAATAACCTCTTTAAAAGTATTACTGATGCTTCACGCAGAGCCATTTGAAATTCCTCATTATTAAGCTATGCATCATCAAAGAATCCTTGAAATGCAATTTAAAGTAGATGCAAGTTTTGAAACAACACATTTTAACTGATTTTCTTACTCTCTACTTAACTTTTGTTTACTATTGGTTTAATAATTATACTGCTTGATTGCTCTCAAATATAAAGTCATAAATTTCATTCTATTATTTAATCCTTATTGTGTATGTAATTTCGAATATTTCAATATATTCAGAAGTTATGAAATCAAAGTTAGTAATTACATAAATTTATGTAAACATATTGTACTATTGCATACATATAGAAGACATAAAATAAGAATACGTTTTGAAAACTGTATTAATTTATTTCTTATTTATTTCAAACTTTTTAAAGTAATAACACAATTTTTAAACCCCTGACTAATGTGTTTTATTATAACTTATTGAAAAGATTTTCTTGAAAGAAATTGTGTCGAGGAAATCTCCCATTACAGTTTTCCGAGATGAACCTTTTTGGAAATTCGACCAAGGGCTCAGGTGGTTTTAATAACAAAATGGCATTATAAAATAAAATTTTTATTATTTGGCGTTGTTTTCTTTCACATTTTATAAAATTTTTATATTACTTTTAAGAAAAAAATCCCACTAACTTTTTATCTAAAATTTTTCAATGTCTTCTTGTGATTTTGTTGTTATGTCAAGTCACAACAAAATGTCTTCATAAAAAGGTTTTGAACTCTACGGCATGCATTGTTTCAACATATATAGGTTGTTTTTTTAAGAGATTGATTGGTATGTTTAAGGAATAGGACGATAATTCCCCGAAAATAGAAATATTTGTACAACAAACTTTTATTTACGACAGGCCAAATCTTGAATTGTATGTTTGTTGTCATTTGAGTATTTACCTAAAACCTCTTCCTCTTCTTGTCAGGGTGAACAACTAACTCAAAACGAAACATGGCACTTTTGAAGAAAACCTTAAGATTTTTATTAACTTTTGTCAAGTAACATCTTACCCACAATGATTTCATCTTGAAGTTAACTTTTGAGCAAACTTTGAAATCTATGGCATCGGAATATATGGTAGATTTCACATTTTACTTCTGGTTCTTTGTGCCACTATGTCTTATATTTATGAATTGTTGATGTCATTTCTTTTGATTTTGCATTTTACTGTCTCAAAGTCTCTGTCACAGTTGTTAAAAAGGATGGCCACTTAGAATATAGAAAGTTTTAAAGGCAATTTTATTAAGTGTATGCAGTTAATATGAGATTTATATCGAAACCTGTATCAAAATGTAGCATTTTAAGTAGATAATTTTATTTTAATAAATATTCATAATACTGATACTATTTAATTTGAACCAATTTAAAATTAGTTTAAACATGTGTTTCGGAATTTTGTATATTAATATATGCTATGATAGCTTAGATGAGGAAGTTCGGCTCAACATTCTGCTTTTTTCGAATAAAAGGGCGCTATGGTGTTAGATGCTCTTCAAAATTTTGAAAAGGTCCTATCTCAGAGAGATGAAACCTTTCCGAAGATCATTAAAAATTTTTTTGTTGTTTTCCACTATCTAAAACAGATCTGAACCTCACAGTGTGTTAGTTCAGACGTGTTCTTAAATAATAGGAAAAAGTCATTTTTGAAAACTTTGAAATGAATTGTTAATTTGGAGCAGGGCTCATTTTTTACTTTCATATTTTATATGATTTCAATAAATAAATAAATAAATATAATGCAGTTTTATTGAGTTATTACGTTGTAAATTCACGTCAAGTTTAAAATATTGTTGCATAGTGGTGACACATGCCATTTGACAAAGGAGAGTTTTTTTTTTTAAATACAGCGACATAGACTGGCATTCCAGAAAAATATAATCTGATTAATCCAACGATGATTATGGTATTAGAATAAATGTTCAACCAGTGCAAAAATTGCATCTTTCTCATGCTCAAATCTAACAGTTCATATTTGTGACCTTTCTGATTGTGATTAAAGGAAAATCCTCCTTAAGGCTACACTTACGGCTGAAAACACCTTCCCTCAGGCTTCAGAGCTCAAACTCATGAACAAACTGCGCAACATTCTACTAACATTCATTATTTTATATTTTAAAATTCATAGGATTAGAGAGACGACGATTAGATAGCGAGGTGGCCACTCATTGTCATGCAAACTAATCCAGAGACAATTAAATTTCTCAAACAATGACATTAACTTTTAACATTAAGCAAACACTGTATCTATTCTAATTCTGCATCTGCATCTAATTGCCATTTATCATATTGTTTAGTTTCTTTCAGAATTTCAATATAAAAATTATTTGCTCAAACACTGTTTGGAAAATGATTGCAGCTAGCTGAATGGCATGTACTATGTTTATCAATAATGTGTTAAATTATTTCCCCACCGATTATTTGTACTCCACTTTTTAAAATATTATTTTTATAGCTTATCGTCAAGTTGTTTTGATATTTCAAATCGAAACCGTATATTAATGCAGGTTGTTTGTTAATTTCATCATTGGTAACAACCTAAAATAAAAATAGTTAAATTTAATAGAGATCGTTATTTAAAAAAAAAAAAAATAGTAAAGCATCACCGAAATTTAAACAAGGTAACAATATCAGAAATGTAGTATTATTCGTTGTTTGTTTGGAAAAAAATCTGATATTTATTCTGTTACATGACACATAATATTGAAGGTAGTTACCACTTATTAATGGATGTTACCACAATTAAAAAAAAAGTTCGGGTATGAAATTGTCATTTAATCTAAAAATCTAGGAATATTTTGAAATTTTAAGTGACAATATATACACAGATGTCAAATCTATATCGAAATGCAATATCTACTGAAATTTTAGTAAACATTTTAATTCAAAATTACTTCTTAAAAGAAAATTACTTTTACTTAATTCTTTGCAAAATAATTATGTGTGTATACTTCGTTATCATTTTTTTTTTTCAATTTTTTAATATGTTGCCAACTTCATTCCTCTAAAATACCTCTGTATATCGAATTCAGAAAAAAATTCTTTTCAAATTGATATAACAACATTTATTTGTCCATGCAGGTCTATTATTGTAAAGTGAAAATGAACTTTCTTCTGGTACATTATTCTAGATAAAGCAAGCTAATGAGTAATGGAACACATCAATGGAAATTCTATCAATTAAATACTGAGCATAGCCAAAGACCAAGAACCACTGTTTATTTCGTCCAATTGGTGTTCATTGAAGTAGACACTAACATAGATAAAAGATGGTGCTCTGTCGAACATAAACGAAGAAGTATATCAAGATAAATTTTTCTGAAAATGACACACATATGTTTATTTCTTTAATTTAGAGTAACATTTCGGGTTTCTACGATTTCCTCAATTTATTTTTCTCATTACATGATTTTTTATGAAGCAATGAGTTATACTTACCGTGATTAAAAAGCGATTTGAATTTAATCAGTTCCTATTCTTTATTCATTCTTGTTCTTATTATTTTTTACTTCAGTATTTAAAAATTTATTATATGTTTTAAAATTTTTCAAGTTTTAGTAAGAGTAATTTAATTGCGATAGTCTCTTAATTTATATTTAAATAAATAATCTTGTAATTTATTAACATCAACTTCGATTTTTCTATGAAATTTGCTCTTGATCATGAGAAAATTTTATTTTAATTTTCATTGCTGAAAAATGTATTTACTTCACATATTCACTATATTTATAATAGATTTTTAAGAATATTTTTTGCTATTTTTATAGGAATAAACAATTCGAAAATGTATGTAGAAGTGTGAATTAATAAAATTATTTTGCATGTAAAACATGCATGGAAATATAATCACAAATACATGAAAATATTCTTAAGTAATGTGCTTTTGCCATAATAATTGCAAATTTTGACAAATCTTTTTCATATAAAGGTATTCAGATCTGCTTTGAGCGTCCTGTTTGTGAGCAGGAAAATGAATGAGACTTATACAGCATTGTCGCAAATCCTGTATACATAGAAAAAAATTTATATAACGGTATATCGTTGGAATTCAAACATTAGGAGCTCTGGAGATAACTCTGGAACTTTGGAATCTAAACAGTGGGAATTCTGGAGATAAAGATGGAATCTAAGCGGTGGGAACTCAATCAATATGGGTCTGAATCAGAGATGATATGTGATACAGTGTTTTTGATATATTCCACTTATGAATATCAATTCTACTATTAGCTCAACTCAGTAGAAATTGGCAAGAGGAACTAATATGAAATAATGATCCAATGATTCTGGTATGTGTAGAAGTTTAAAATATGTATGGAATCACTTGCTACTTTGAACATAAATGAAATTCATTGAGAAACAGTATTTTCGATATCTTCCAGCAATATACGAATATCGAATCTTCCAGTAATATCTGCAGAAATTGGAAAGATTCCCTAGCATTATGAAACGATTATAAAGAAATTCTAATTAATGTGGAAGTCTAGAATAGTGACTGTAATCCTTTGCAACTTTTAACATAGATGTAATTATTTGAGACACAGTATTTTTTAAACCATCCAGAAATACGAATATCAACTCAACTACTATTTAGATTCGTAAAATCAAAGCAGTAGACTCTCTTACCAGTATTTCTCGCTAACAAGGATTGTATGCTATATTAATGGAAAAAGGCAATATTAATAAATGGATAGAAATGCTTAAAGCTAACAAAATTTAATAATAATAACAATCTGGACAATGCCTAATTTATTTACACAAATTCAATATAGATATAATGAAAACGAAAAAAACATATTTTAAATAGACATGCAGAAAAAAATAGTTATGAACTACATCCTAGAATGATATACTTATGTAGTTATTAGTCTTGAATCTGAATTCCTTTTCCTCAGAATGGCGTCACTTTCACCCGCACCATTGAGAAACCACTATACATTTAATAACATTTATAGCGAAATGCTTGCTTAATTTCTATAATTATGATCAAAACTGATGCACTGAAAAATATTTTTTCACATTTTAAATCGAAAATAATTAATAAGGAAATGGCACTTTAGAATTTATTAAATACGTACTTTAGAAAAAGAATTTTGTTAACAGTTTTAAACACATTTCTGTTGAAAAATAATAAATACTCAATTACAAAATAAGTTATGAAATTTAAAGTTATTATTGAATCTTTCTCTGAGGTATTTCTTTTTAGTTTCAATACAAAAGATGAACATTGAACTATTTTATAAATTATGGTATTCTATATTATCATATTCTATCAACACTTATCATTCGGTGATTCAGAAATTTCAGTTTTAAGGAATGAGTCAAATAAGTAATTTGGACCTTTTATCTTTCCATGTGTTTTTATTGACAAACTATATTGGGTATATATAAATAAACAAAAGCTGAATCAATTAAAAGCGTATAAAATTTCAAACGATTTACGAAAACTGCTTTGTAGATATTTGGAATTTAAGGAAAGTGTGCATTGGTACATTCAGCCATACACACACCTTTACCATACCTTTATATATAATGCAAACTCGTAATTGAATTTCAATACCAAAAAAGAGAAGTTTATATTTTAAAGAGAATTGATCAATTTCTTTCTGGTTAATCACATGTGTATCATTGAAAGTAAGTGAATGTATTACTTTTAAATATTCGTCAATAAATGGGTTTAAAAATTGACTTCACAGGGAAACTAAAAAATATAATATTTTAATATTTTTTGCAGTATTAAATGTAAATATATTAAATCTTAAAAAAAATATATATAACTTTTGTACAAAATATTTTTAAAAATTCTATTCTAAAAGATCAATTTCAAAATCTAATTCAGATTATTAACAATTATGTTGCCAAAAGCAACATAAAAATTTACATTTTTAAAGTTACTGCTTAGATGCATGCTAAATTCCATTCATTGCCAAAATTTTATTTATTATAATATAATTCACAGCTTTTGAAAACACGAAAATAAGCCTCTAGTTAAACACATAGCCAAATAATGCATTATACATTTACAGATGTTACCTATTTTTTTCAGTGAATCATATAATAATCAATAAAAAAAAGTGAACGAACACATGTTCTTCAGATTACATCAGCATTATCAGATTAAGAAAAAAAGAAAACAAATGCTATAAATTAGGTTAATCCTAAGGTTATTTATTTAAACTCCGTTATAAGAAGCAAGCACAACTTCTGCAGTGTATTGAACATTGTATACGTGCACCACCGTATTCGATGTACATCACGTACAGACTAACGTAACCGTGTAGTCATTACAGTGTTCCGTCATACCAGAGTTGAAATAGCAGTGTTCTTCAGCTCCGCTTTTCCGTGAAAATGGGATTGCAGAGGCTTATCAATTATGCATACTACGAAGAAAGAAAGATTCCTTTTTGAATGATCATTTTTGCAGCAATTGTCGTGGACATCGAGACGTTGATGAACGATGGAGAACCTGACAAACTGGAGAACTTAAACTGATTGCTACAAAGATGTAATATGAAGAGTGATTGTAATTAAGACGTCCTCTAGATTTTCTGAAGAAATATTGGAATTGAAATTTGTTCGTATATTGATGGGGTTTTTTTCAATTTCAGTGTATACGATAATATTTTATGTCCAGAAAATAGTCGGAAATGCTAATTTGAAAGTCCATCTCTCTTGGATATCAGGTATAATGTGTTGGTCTAATGCTATTTTACGATTTTACAAAAAAAAAAATTTAGTTTTTTTTTTTCTATACGAATTAATAATTTTATGTCCATGAAATATTTTCAAGCAAAGTAATTAGAAATATGCATTTTTTTCGTTTATTCTCCTTTATTTAATAAACCAAGTAATTAAAAAAAAATTAAAAGCATATTTATGTAATTTCACGTGCAATTTTTTTATTTTAAAGAACTTTATACTTTTAATTTACAATATTTTGTATAGCATATTTAAGATAGACGTAATTACAATAAGTATAACACACAATTTTATTGCAAATTTGTCACATATTTTTAAAAGAAAAACCAGTTTTTAGAACGAAATACAATAAAAACACTTCTGATATTTAGTGATATTAAAAAAAAATGAACTAATGGCAATACAATTAACTTTTTCATTCATTCTTCATTAAGTACATTGAACATCAAGTAACCAAATTATGTCCAAATTTAACTCGTAAGATTTATCTCTTGAGTATTAAGAAGTGGAAAAAGGGGTTTTGAATCCATTTAAAGGAAATAAAAGAAACAAAGTTGAAAAAGTTTTTTTTTCTTTTTTTAACTTTAATCAGTTTCTTTGTTTCGTCCAAACAGTTGTTACCAGGGAAAGCAGCGACTATTTTTCTTTCCATTTAAAATATTGAAGCTGTCACTAAAGCTTTACATTTCTTTTATTTTTAAGTAATGACTTTAATTTCCCAGGAGGATATTCGTGTTTTCTCTCTAGAAGCAAGGTCAAAACAGGCGTCTCATTAGATGCGTACTGTTGCTGTTAGATGAATACCGGTATTGATTTTCTTTTAAATCGAATGTTGTTGTTTTTTAAATTGAAATAAAAGTTCAAAAACGACATTGAAGAAAAAAAAATCATTCTATGATCCATGTTTTCCAACGAATGCAAAAATTTACTTTTAAGAAAACCGTAAAAATCTTTCTGTTTTAAAGAACTGTTAAAGTGTTTTTTTAAGTCCAGCTAATTTATGGTATTTTTCACTTAAGTAACGAATATGTGTCGTTGAATTTTTTAATAAAAATTTATCCTGATATTGCTGTCTGAAAACACATTGTTTACCTCTAACTATTCATATACTAATTGCAGAGTATCACTAGAAATGAAATAATACAACTGCTAAGATATCTAATTCTTTCAGTTACTAAATATCATTCATTATATAAACAATACTAGAATATTGTTTGTCATATGAAAGGAACATATGAATATGTACTTTGTATGCAGGTACTTTGTTATAAACATCATGATAAATCTGAAACCTTGTTCTTAACCAAGTGCCTCGAATGATTCTAGAGGTTCTTAAGAATATTTTGAGGAACAAGAGAAATTTTTGAATTATGATACAAAGTAATAAAAATACAATTAAAGTTTGGATTAATTAACTTTTCATAATAGCTTCATACCATAATAGCTTAGATGCCTTCATTCAACTTGCAATTAATTACTTAAAGCATTGTCTTATGGCATATTCAGCACGAAGGAATTATCTGTAATGAAATCTCTAAATTTCTTACTGGGTTAACTTTAAACAGTTGTAATTTAAACAGAAGTAAAGAACTTAATTTGCAAAAGACATAGAATACGAAAAGTAAATAGGCAATTAAATTACATATATTCGCTTCCTTAGTCTGTATCAAGCCATTGTAATAATTTTTTTTTAATTCTTTACTAATGCACTGATTAACAATTTCTACCTACCTGGCCTTTCTTGCCTTCCCTAAAATTACTTCACATAAATATGAACTTAAATTCATGAATCTTAAAAATCTTTACTGCTATACTTAGTAGAATACATATTGGAATGTACACTGAAGTGACAAAGTCATGGGATACCTCTTAATATCGTATCGGCCCTCCTTTCGCCCGACGAAGTGCAGCAACTCGACGTGGCATGGACTCAACAAGTCGTTGGAAGTCTTCTGCAGGAATATTGAGCCATGCTGTCTCGATAGACATCCATAATTGTGAAAGCGTTGATGGTGCAGGATTTTGGGCACGAACAGACCTCTCGATGATGTCCCATAAATGCTCGATGGGATTCATGTCGGGCGATCTAGGTGGCCAGATCATTCGTTGGAATTGTCCAGAATGTTCTTCAAACCAATCGCGAACAGTTGTGGCCCGGTGACATGGCGCATTGTCATCCATAAAAATCCCATCGTTGTTTGGGTACATGAAGTCCATGAATGGCTGCAAGTGATCTCCAAGTAGCTGAACATAAGCATTTCCAGTCAATGTTCGGTCCAGTCGCACCAGAGGACCAAGTCCATGCCATGAAAAAACAGCCCACACCATTACGGAGCCACCACCAGCTTGAACAGTGCCTTGCTGACAGTTTGGGTCCATGGCTTCGTGGGGTCTGCGCCACCTCGAATCCTACCATCAGTTCTTACCAACTGAAATCGTGACTCATCGGATCGGGCCACGGTTTTTCATTCATCTAGGGACCAACCGATATGCTCACGTGCCCACGAGAGTCGCTGCAAGCGATGTCGTTCTGTCAGTAAAGGCACTCTGAGTCGGTCTTCTGCTGGAATAGCCCAAGAAAACCAAATTTCTCCGCACAGTTCTAACAGACAAGTCCCTTGTACGTCCCACATTGATTTCTGCGGTTATTTGACGCAGTGTTGTTTGTCTGTTAGAATTTACGACTCTTTGCAGACGTCGCCGGTCTCGGTCGTTAAGTGCAGGCGGTCGACCACTGCGCTGTCCATGGTGGGATGTTATGCCTGAAATGTCATACTCTCGGAACACTCTTGACACAGTGGATCTGGGAATGTTGAATTCCTTTAACGATTTCCGAAATGGCATGACCCATGCGTCTAGCTCCAACTAACATTCCGCGTTCAAAGTCTGTTAATTCCCGTCGTGCGGTCATCATCACGTCAAAACCTCTTCACATGAATAACTTGAACAGAAAGGAAAGCTCTGCGAAAGCACTGCGCATTTATACCTGTTCTACGCGATGCTACTGCCATCTGAAAATTTGCATATTGCTATCCCATGACTTTTGTCACTTCAGTGTATTTCTACTTATATGTTGGTACATTAATTATGTAGTAATTAATTAATAAAAGACTAATTAGACACTTAACATTATTATAAGAGGAATATTTTTTATGTGTAAATAAATATGCAAATTTCTATTTCTACAAATTTCCTGTAAAATTTTCTGCCAATTTTTAACATCCATTTTTTTTTTTCAAATTTGAACAATATTAATTATTTTTAATGAATAAATAAACATCTACAGTGAGTTGCTGAATTAAGTTTACTTCTTTGATAGTCCCTTTAGAAATTATTTCATTGTGAAATATCAGTTACATAGGCTTGTATCTAAAGACCACTTAAAATTAATATAAGACGAATATTTATTATTTATTTTGACCATTATATGTGAGTAAATATTAAATTTAAAATATTTTATTTTGTATTTTAGCTACTTTAAAAAATATAAAAGCATCTTCATTTTACGTACAAAATTCTGAATAGTCTTACACGAAGTCACTGAAAATTAAATCTTTCATTTATATGCGTACGTTCAATTTTATTTAATACTTTATTTAACTATTTAATATATTTCCATATTTTTAAGTATTTATACTTATTAATGATATACTTAATATATTTTTTAAAAAATTCATGTCATACGGAAAGTGGTCAAACACAAACCAAATTTCTCGAACAATTTACCTGGTTTATGATATTCGTGTGAAACTCCTTGAGAAAATAAAACTTTTTGCTTATCACCATTCTGAAAAATTAGGCAGGATTCCCGAGAGAATCTTGGGGAATGCCTTGAGACTAAAAGCGAAAAATCGATAAGGTGGAAACACTTGAGAATGTCGTTGTATGGAACTGTGTACAGGTCAAAAGGAAATTATCTTATTTCAAACTCGTTCTTTTCACTTAAAAAAGAAAGCAAGGGTACTGAAAGGATTTAGTATTCAAATTTTTTTGAATGTTAAACCACGATTCAAGTCAACGGATACAAACTGAAAATGTTTGAAACTTTAAATTTATCTTAATCGAAGGATCTTGGTTTGCATGTCAGTTGAACATTGACATTATTTATTGAATTTGTTGTGTCTATTTCATTTATCAGCAGGCATTTTTCGCTTTTAAAATGATTAAAATGTTTTGGGTACGTTTTGAATAATATAGAATTCCTGGATATTCTTCTGAACATTCCAACTATAACTGCTTCGAAAGAAAGAGCTGTGCATTTCTCTTTATGTTTTAAGAGAGAAGCTGTGTTGAAATAATGCTGATTAATATTTAAATCTCATTGCATGATGCCGAAAGCGCAACAAGAGACAGTCAGTTTCATCTGCAATTTGATGTTACATACAGGGGGATTGCAAGTCATGAGACACACTTTGAGGTGTGGTACAGCTTACTAAAACATACATTTTTTTTGTAAGGCATGTATTGTAGGAAGTGAGGCGTTGAGACACAAACAAAAGAATGAGACATGAAAAGAAAAGTATTGTTTATTTACAATATCATCGTAAAGGGCTTCTTTGATTCAATGTTTACAATGAATGCTCAAAAGTAGAGCCATCAACAATAATGCATGTTTGGTAGCGTCGAAGAAGTTATTGGTGAACAGTTCCAAAGAGGACAATTATTTCTCGCAAACTTAGAACTTTAATGGCTAGTCGAGCAACGAAGTCCTTAATTGAGTCAACTGGAGCCTCGTGAATGAAAACACAGTTGCAAACACACAGTAGGAATGAATTAAAGTGTGCATCGGAGTTGCCAGTCGGAGGATTTGAAACTCGTCACATGACAATATCAGTTGGAGTATTGTAATTGGCTGTTGCGCGAAATTTTTTTGAAAGTGTGTTCGCTTCTCAACGCTCACTTCCGATCATATATTCCTATACAAAAATGTATGTTTTAGTAAGCTTTAGCTGTAGCTTTAGTAACATGTCTCAAAGTTTGTCCCATGGCTTTTGAACTACCCTGCATAATTGCATTTGTACACAAATTCATATTAGTCAATTAAAGTAACGGTTAAAGAACCGAATATGGCTTATATTTAAAAACATTATCAGCAATAATTATGTTATTATTCTTTTGGGTTTTTTTCAACTGTTCTTTTGGAATAGTGAACTTAAACATGAAGGTTTTTTACTTACCTCTTAATCATGCATTTGAATTGATGCATATATTCAGTTAACAACCATCACGGTAGTTTCAAAATTGAATAAAAAGGTTAATGTGTGCTTGGGAAACATGCTATTTGTTTTGTCACAATATACATATATGTTAAAAATTTTTAAACTATTTCTAGTAATAGGATCTTTCTTTTACTTACAAAACCGTAAAAAATAGACTTATACCATTCCTTCCACACTGCATAGTATTTCATTTTATATTTATATCTTGCCACTTAGTGATTCATTCATAATACCATGACACTTTTTAAATAACACTACTTTATTCTAATTTTCTTTTTGTTAAAAGTATAATACATTTTCAAGATAAAATCTACTTGTCCCTTCATTCGTTTATTTTTATTAACATTTGTATTGAGAAGTCCAAATGTCAGGGAAAAACAATGAAGATGGGAATAATGTATTTTCAAATTTACTTCTAATTTCAGTATTGTTAATAGTAAAGTCCAAGTATGAAAACTTCTTAATGTTAATATTTCGTGTTAAAATTATATTCGTAAAAAAATGTTGGGTATCAAATTACAAAAATATAAAATGAATTATCATATTTTATATTTTGAAAAGTTGCAGAAATATTTTCCAAGAAAATTTATTGACTTTTTAAATTGTAGAAATTTCTCAAGGCCAGTTATTTTCAGATGAGTCAAACAAATTATCAAGTACAAAAAGAAGTAAATTGTTTCATTACAAAATGTAGAATTCAGTGTACAATTTTATCTTTTTCTTTGATTAGTTGAAATTGAAGCTGTTTGAAATTAAGTAACAGAGAAACAAAAACAAGTTATGAAAAATTTAAGAATGATATGAAAACTTTTATAATAAGAAGATATTAATTTCGAAATGATAGGATTTCTTTTTCTTCATCAATTTCCTTCTTTATGCATTACTCAAATTTCAATTCGCTAACTATGCTCTCCTGATGAGCAGTCGTTTCCTAGGAATAAAAGTTCAAATTAGTGTGACGGAATTCCTGTATTTCATTTGAATACTGGTTTGTTTTTTATTTCTTATTTTTTATTATTAGAATAAAAGCTTGTTCTTCGAACTAAGAAGAGGAATCTTTTATTGTACATTGTTTAAGATTGTAAAAAAAATTTCGATTTGGTTTTATGAATATGATTAAGAAAGCAATCAGGGATTGTTTTAAAAGAGCTAACGTTCTTAGTAATTATTATAGCAGTCTCATAAATTATTGACTCCATTATAAATATATATATTTCGGTTATTCTTTTGCAAAAACTTTTCTTTTGACAGAATATAAAGAATCAATTAATAAATTGCATAAATTTACTAGATGTTGTAAATAAATAGGATAATAGTTAAAATTAATGAATTGGGATAGCAGGTTCTGCCTCACATTCCATACTCTCCTGACATTACACCATCGGATTTCTATTTTTCTGATCGCTATACTACTTTTAAGTGACAAAAAAATTTGGATGAAATCCAAAATTCCATCTCCATTTTTTCTTAAAACCAATTGAATTTTATCGATCTGGCATCGAAAATTCGCTCACTAGATGAAAAACAATTGTTAAATACGAGGGTGAATACACCATTGATTAAAAATAAAAGCTTTTAAAAATTTGTTTGAATTTAATGTAAAAACTATATTAATTTCTGGTTCCCTTAATACTATGTTGAGGCTGATATAATTATGTAAAAAATTAATCTCAATCAGAAATTTTAGTTAATCTTATGAACTAAACCGCTAGATGAACCGGACAGCTAAACTAAAACCGCTAGATGAAAAACGGTTGTTAAATACGAGGATGAATACATCATTGATTAAAAATAAAAACTTTTAAAAAAATTTGTTTGAATTTATTGTAAGAAACTATATTAATTTCTGGTTCCCTTAATACAATGTTGAGGCTGATATAATTATGTAAAAAATTAATCTCAATCAGAAATTTTAGCTAATCTTAGAGGACTGCTAAAGCATAAGCTGATGTTGATCGAAGGGACAAAATTGACTTGACTGTTTCTGTTTTGTGACATTTTATTCAAAATTACCCAGATGCGGTAACAATCTTCCGAATTTCTAATGAATGCCTTGTAACTAAAAAGATAGTGTGTGCTCGCTTATGAGCATCTTGAGCATTTATTAAAACCCGCCTCTCGGAATTTCCATTATCCAAATGAGACAAAAAGTGGGCAATTAAGGTGTGCTTGAAGATGGCTAACAAAATTACTTTGATTTTATTCAGAGAGATTGAAAAACTTCGAAAGTACCTATTTGGTTAATATGCGCATAGATTATAGTAAGAAAATTTTGAAAGTAATTTAATGAAATTGTTTGGCTTAAGTTGTCTTTTTTATTCACTTTCAGTGTTTAAAATTAGCGTGAAAAATTTGGCTTGATTACAAGTTTTATATTATATTAGGCTGAAACTCAATTAGGCCACTCTACAGTGCGTCTTCCTGCACCTTTTCTTTCTAACCTATATTCCAGAACTTTAAGTACATTATTTTGGTTTGTTGAAAGGCTTAAAGATATGTAATTTTAAATAGTCAATTATTGCACAGAATAAAAGGATTTAATTAAAAATCAATTTTAAAACTTAAGGGAATAAAAGTATAATTTGAATAAATCCAGGGTTTTGTAATTGTATCGTTCAATTATTAAAAATCAGTCTTTTTATTCTTCTGATGTGTATATAGGATCAGTGCTTTGTCCCTCAATAGTAATTTCATCCTTGTGGATTATGGTAAAATTTGTGAAAGTTGATGTAATTTTTTCCAAGAATTAATTAGTAATATAGCAATTCTTAATTAATTTTTAGTATAAATTTTAGAATACTTATTAATCGATTTTCGATATTACTTATTCCGACTTTAAAAGCCCATAATATATTTTTTAATGAACTTATTTTTTAATGAACTCTTAATTTTTAAACGACAATAGAGTTGAATCATTCACTATATTTTAATTAAGGGGAGTACCTTCTATACTGGTAATGTTAAAATGGCCTTTGTGTACCTTTTTCTCAGAAAGTACTGTAGTTAGAACTTAATACTAATATATAATTACATAATATAAATTTTCTAGAAGTTAGCTTTTAAAAAGAGTATTCATATAATTTAAAAAAAAAATTTAACTAGAACCATCTGTGAAATTTTAAAAACCAAGTAATTTTGTAATTAAAACTTGCAAAAATAAAGAGTTTTACAGATATTTAAAAAAAAGGTTCCCTTCAATATAATGTATACATTATATATTTAGACAAAAAGTTATATATATACATCATTTTAGTAGAGAAGGTACAAAAACTTACATTTTGCGAAAAATGGATTTAAAATAAAAATGTTATATAATTAAAGTAATCCAGTTGTATATCTAGTATTTTACTTTTTATTTAATATGTTATCAGCTTTCCTTATCCTATTTAATTTAATTTTCTTTTTTACCCTTATGTTTGTAAAAAATGTCATGTTTTGCTGTTAGTTGCTTCTCTTTATCCAGGAGTTTCACAGTAGTGATAGTTTGATACTCCGACTCTACACACAATTTCAATAAAAGTTTTTATATGTGAATGCATTTGTGTATCTAGATGGTTTATAATGTGATAATGAAGTGTAAAATTTTATACAAAACTAATAATTAGAATATTTCAACGCTAAATTAAAAGTAAGGCCCCACTGTCACAATGAAATCACTCATTCTTTTCACGTAATGAAAGCTTACTGTTTAATGCTTGCATGTTGCAATACGTGAAAAAAAAAATCCACAGATCATTTTAAAATTAATTATAATATTTGCAGAAAATTCTCCAAGAAATGGCCATAACTTTCATTTGAATATGATAATTTTCTTTTTCAAACATGTTTATTTTCATCTGCACAAGGATTTGTTAATGATTTGAATACGATTAGCCAAGCACTTTCCTTGACTTGAATACATTTGTTTTGGAAAAAGGGCTGCATTCAAAAGATATAATACCTAAACAAAATTAGTCACAAAGATTGCTGAATAAAATCAACATTGCTAAACGAATACTACACAATTTGACACTAGTACTATAAGTAAAATAAGATTTCAAAATATTAGGCCTATTTTAGCTATGTATGTTAATCTAAGTAAACAAATTCATCAGTTACAACTACAGTCTACAAGAAGTAAAATCTACAAGAAGTAAGAAAAATAAATATCTTCTGTGGCTTTTTTGTATTATTTTGAAACCTCGCTCAATGTTTATGAATCGATCTGTCAAAAACTAGGTGTGGTCTGTCATAGGATAGTTTGTTTACATTCTTTAAAATCAATTTCAATACACTTCTTACAAAATGTAATCTATCGTTAGAAAGGTAATGAATTTATGATACATCTTCACCAATAACACGAAAATCGATTTTTTTATGTTTCAAGGTACCAAGTGAAATGGAAGAAATGGAGAAGGTGTCAAAGTATCAAAAGCTTTTACAAATTTATATTAGTTTGACACGAGGTTTTTCTAACAATTTTGACTATTTATAAAATTTATCATAAAAAAACTCTACTTCATTTGTTGACTTTTGGGAATTATAACAATTATTTTCATAAAACTTTATAGTGCATATCTTTAAAGTTTTTTAACGAAAAACTGCGATACTTTGTAAAAACAATTTTTATATCCGTTATTAAATTATGTAATTTATTTGAAATGAAGAAAAACAAAACTGTGTGTATTTACAAAATAAACACATCAATTTCTGATACCGTACTTTGGCGGTTTAGACAGAACTTAGAACTTCAAAAGCATCTATTAAGGAACAATGTAAGGCCTACATTAAAATAATAAGACCTACAATAAAATCAGTTAGAAATCTTAAGAAATCAGATGATTTTTCTGTAGTATTATTTCCAAGAGTCAATTAATCACCTTAAAATTTGTTACATTTTCTGTAATAAAGCCCTTTGCAATAAGTTGTATAAAATAATACCGTTGATTATTTACATCTGTTAAATATTAAGATTCCACCATTACAATATTGAGAGTTTGGTTAGGAATAATTAGTTATTTATTTCTGTTCAAACACAGTGAAAATTTTCAAAAAAATTTATTACTTTGTTATACGTAATAGTAAATTTAAGCAATCGAATTCTTGTAAATTTATCTCGATACAATATATTTTTATATACCATTTTATTTAGAAAATTAGTACAATGATTTATAAATTTATATAATGAATCATAATTTCAAATTTAATGCATATAAGTTTTATAATAGTGATTTCAGGCTAAATGTTTCAAATTTTATCAGAAAAGCTCAATAATTTTTTTTTATTTTTTTGAAATTGAATAACAAATCCTTAACTAAAATGTATATTTTATTTCAATTTTCTTTTGGTATTTTGAATAATTTTATTGTGAAATATTCTAATGACAAGAAGCAATATATTTCAATTTTACTAAAACATTATTCGAATATATTTTTAAAATTGATAGGATGGAGGATAGAGTTTCCGAAGTCAAAGATGTAACCTAAACAGAACTGAAAGTCGGATCAGGAAATATTTCACTTTCATATGGAGGAATACCCCCAGTTTGCATTGTTTTTCCCAAATTGCGGTGGAATAAAGTAGGCGTATTCCTGGGGGTTGATTATGTCAGGATACCAGTGGCAAATTGCTCTTTCATATAAGATTTTCAAGTTAAATATTTAGTGACATTATGATTAAAGCAAACTGTGATTACTGTTTATTTCCGTGTAAAAGCCGATAATGTTTCTAAAGCTAAAGTTGTCGGCTTATATACCAATTCTCTAACCTCGCAAAAACATTGGCTCTTTCCTGTCAGCCAGCCATAAGCGATAAATCACCAAATATCACTCAATATTTTTAATCCTTTAGTTTATATTTCTTAAGTTCATGAAAAAAATTTATTTTAAATGCTATGAGTTATTAGTTTTATAAAAATGAGTTGCTTTATTTTCGAAATTATTTTATTTCTGGTTTGTTGCGTTGTTGCCGATACAAAATTTGCACCCGGCTAATAGTGTCAAAAGGTACACCATGAACAATGTTAGAATACCATAAATAATTATCACATAAAATTGAGAATGGAAAAGGAAAGTTACTTTCTTTTAATTTATTTTTTGTGTGTTTTAAGTGTAATATTTATGCAAAAATGTAAAAAAGTCATGCAACTGTCTGAATTCGAGTTTCCGAATAGTTTATCAAATTCATTTTCACTCAATGAGATATTTGGATACCTATCATCATCACTTTCAATGCTTTTCATTCAATTAATCTTTCGCCCTCATGGCAACATGTTTGAATGTTACAGGGCTTTTTTATTTTTGCTTATACACGGTTTTTGAACTTTGAACTTTGGGTAAATTTTTTGAAGAAAAACACTCTCGGCTAATATTCGCAAATATAAGGTACCTAAAATATAAAAAGAAATTAACATCTGCAATATAGAAAAGAAATTTTAGCAGATTAATTGCTTTTAACTATTCCATGCGACTACAGGATTTAGGGTTCGAGTATTGAAGGCATTACTTAAAAGGAAAAGAGGAGATTTCCTCAAAATGGTTATTAAAATGGCAATATATTCTATTGAAATACCCGGTTTCTTCTGTTGATAGAGAATATCATTGCCGTACTAAAATTTAGCAATTATTGAACCATGAAGCAATTATTGATATACCATGAGTAATTTATTGAACGGAACTTGAATAGAAACTGGCTGAGACTTTTGAAACTTTTAGCGTTCTTACAAGGTCTATAAACAGCTCCCATCATGTACCTCACGTATAAAATAAATAAATTAATTTTTAATATTTTTAATGAGAACAAATCTTATTGAAGTCCCAATTTAAGATTGGCTTCCTGGTAATTTTTTTGGGGGAAGGGATAGAATTTGTAGTGTTTTTTTACTTTATTTGATACTTTCATTAAAAAATTGAACAGCGCATATTAGCTGTACTTGTCCCATACATGACAATGGAATAGCTAGATTGTATAAAAGTAATGCAGGTTAATATTAAATGATTATTAGTAAATGAGCACATTTGTTCATTGCACAATATCATTATTGAATGCTAATTTATAAAAATTTAACATATCTAAGCAGAGATTAGTATATCACAAAAATAGAAGATGAAAATTATATGTGCAAATAAATGTTTATAAAAGACATTTACTGAATTTAAAAACGAAAATTATACCAAAAAGTAAACTTTTATATATTCATGATGCACTGTTTAACTAATCATCCCTATTTTGTACTTGAATTGTAAAATAAAATGGAAAAGATTTTTCAAAATTGTTCTTGCTGATCCTTAAGGAAAGTAAATGCAGACTTGTAGTTATTTTAGGAAAGTTAATTTGAAAGGATAAATTCGATCTGCCTCGTGGAAACACATTCCACTGTAATACGCAAGTCATTTGAACACAAAGCATAGGAATTTCTGGGCTAAGAAAGAATTCCTGTGTCTGGAAACCTGCTGGAGTCAACGGAAGCCCCTTTCCATGCTATCTCATCCCGCCTGTTTATCTCTTTCAGGAGTCTACATACTTGCTGAACGTCTACATTAGGAATTTCAAGACAGTTGCAATCCAACTTATTTTTAGTCCCCTTGCACTTATCTCATGGCTGGAAGGATACAAATCATAGTGACTTTAATAAATCGCTCCTGAAATTTATTATATACCCGTGGTTTGTTTCAGATTTTTTTTTATATTCTTAAGTACTTGCAACACACATGGAATCCTTATCTGCTATAGAAATTTCGGGGCATAAACATTTTGTTTTTAATATTATAATCTTTTTTTTTCCTACAATTGTTCAATGATTAATTTTTAGGTAGGAACACACAATATTCATTTAAAAGCATCCCCTTTACTTTGATTGCAATGAAATGCTTAAAGAATGAACACTTCATTTTAATTATTCTTACACATGAGAAAACACAAATTTCATGTCTTGTGTGTTAAATTTAAAGGGAAGAGCAAATGGGTTTCAGCATACGCTATTTTTTTATCTAGTACGTTGTAGAGAAAGGCAATTTTTTATTGTCTTACGAAAACAATGTTATTCAAAATAAGTCGCAATGCAATTTAAAACATTCCAAATAATAATGTGATAACCCGTTTTTATATCACCTCATCTTATATTTACCGATATAAATGAAAATCAAACATCTGAAGAGAATAATAAGGATGATTAAAGTTCAATATTTCTATTTATTTATTGACGCAAGCATACTTAAATGATTTAATACGGGATGGAGATTTATTTTACAAAACTAGCAGAATATTTGAGAATAAAAAGATGAAGCTTTCTAAATTCTCAAGAAGTTTCCTCAAAAAAAGAGTTACAAAGTATTGTAATGATATTATATTAGTGATAGATATTAAATGATGAGTGCTTATTTAATGTCAAAATTTTATCCTGTTCTTTTGACAATAAATGCGAAATTGCATCAATTCCACTATATACTATTTCATTAAAACACAAAAATAGAAGGGGTATGAAAGTTATTTCAGACAATGTGCAGTAGAAAAATAGGCGTTTCTGAAGTCATAGAAATACATGAGGTTGATGTGAATATCTGAAATTGATCATTGTGTTTCTCGATATACTATTTGAATGCCCAATTTTTCATTGTTTATTGTGCAATTTGAACTGTAATGATCGTAGAATGTACTTAAAAAATAAATTAATCACATAAATCCCTTATTTTTAATGATTAAATTTTATGAATTCTTATTTTACTTATCGCAAAAAAACTTCCACTTTAAAAATCCAATTAGGATTATAGGAAATAGTCATGAACAGCAAGAAGAATTTTAAAAATACTTTTAACTCGAAGGAGAAGTTTCAAAAATAGTTAAATAAAACTTAAAGAATAAAGTTTTGCCTAGGATTAACTAAATGAAAAATGAATCCTTTGAATAAAGACTGAATGAAAAAAATGCTCTTGCGTTGGTGGCATTTAAAGAAGTCATGACAATGAAAATCACAGAAAATCCTACTTGATGAACAAAAAGGTTTTGATTTTTATATTCAATGTGAAAATATTATAATGATTTAACTAAAAAAAATAATTGAGATAGAAATGTTTTTAGTAGATCAGTGTTATTAGATATCCTTATGTATTGGGCTTTCATAGCATAGTAATTATATGACTTAATGAGTGTCTTATTTTTAATAAAAGTATCATTCTTCATTAAAAATTTTAATGCGCAATTGCAATTTTGTTTGCAATTAATATAATCAGATAAATAAACAAAGTAATAAAAGAATGAAAATAATTTTATGTATAAATACAATTAAGATCATCAATAATCAATAAAATAATTTGGCTATGCCTTCCTCTATTTTCTTTATAACAGTTTAAACTCTGTTACAGTTAAAACAGTTAAACAGTTTCTTATAACAGTTAAAATGAATATAAATTATTTTAAAATGTTGAAATTAAAATGTAAATGCAGCAAAGTCAGGCTAGCATCTGGTCGAATTTATATTCGATACACGTAAGTAAACTAATGATTTTCATTACATAGAGCTCGTATTTTATGAAATCGATGACATTTTTCTACAATTCTATAAAGATATTTTATTGAAACTTTATACATAATTGGCAGAAAAGTATGATTTTTTTTTCTGAATTAAAACGTACCATAATTTTTGTTTTCATTTTGTAAAGTTTATAATTTATACCGAGATAATAACGTATGTTAATCATAATATGAACTTATTCAATTCCTTCTATTAGCTCACACTCTCCTTATATATATCTTGTTCAAATTTTCACTCGTTAATAAAATACCTTTTATTCATTCACTCAAGTTCAAATACATTTTTTTAACATATAGTGGATGACACTCGATGTTAATACAGTTTTTTAAAATATTAATTCAGTAATTAAATTAAATTAATAAATTAATTTTTTTTTTTTTTAATTTAAGTTGCATATATCTACCAATAGATGACGCCAGATAAACTTAAGAAATTGAATGAAAATTATTTATAAAGGACTTTCTGCAATAGAGTGAAAAAAAAAAGTAGGAATTGACTTTAAAAATATAATTTTTATATTACTTGTTTTTATAAAACAGAACACCTAATATAAATATTCAATCTTACTTCCAAAAGGTTTTAAAAAATCTCATTTTAATATTATTTTTTAAATGGAAGTTCCGACGCTGAGATGTAGTGAATGAAATATCTTGTTACTTTTGCAGTGGATATAAACATTTTCCCGTCTTCTATTCTTTAAGTTTGATCACCATTTTAGAAATACGAATTCTAAGAATACAAACTAAAATGTTAGAACTAGATAAGAATATGATGGCTTTGCTAAAACATCCTAAAGCTGTGTTTCTTCACTATTCCTTTATTCCCATGGAATTAAAATGTGTTTAATCTTATTTAATAACAATTTCAAAAGCTCTTGTAATTTTTAAAATAAATGGACCAGTAATGAATATTTTACACAAACACGAATGTCGGTATTTTTAAATATAAAAGGAAAGAATCTTTCAACTGCGCCTTAATGGATCCATTTTTAGAAACAATAGCTCTAAGCCTAGAAGAAGGTGCCCAAATGCATTAGTAGTTTTGTGACTTGTACCACACTGTTTTTGTGTGCATCAGGCCATTCAAAGAATAAGCAGACTGCCAGAGAATCAATACAAGAGGATTTTTTTCTTATTATTTAGGAGTAGGATTGACTTTTAACTGCCTTCCAATAATGAACAAAGCATCCGGTTTATCTGGGTATTTTTACTGGCATTTATAACCTTTCAATATTTGAACAATTAATTTTATGGTTAAAATATGTTGGTCAAGATTTTCTTTATTTCATTTTATAGTCGTTTTAATTTATTCTTTGAAAACATGCAAATTGAATTGAGTTTTGTTGTGTGAAATATGTTGCAACGTTATGTTAAAATACTATGAATTTAAATTTATTAAAAGTTAATATATATAATAAACCAGTTAAAGTATTTTTAAATTTTCATTCTATTTTTATTTTATTTGACTGAGAAATTCTTTATATCACAACAACTAAATATACAAACATATATTTATATAACGATAGTTAAATAACTCATTTATTTTCTACAGACCGAAATAGTAAGAAATTTATATTAATTAATCTTAATTCATTCAGATACTATACGTTAGTGCAGATAATGTACTAACTATAAATATAGAATTTAAAACCTTTTGCTAATGGTTGAGTCATATATCACATAGAATTCTGAAAATATATTTGATTTGGTGTAAAGCCAAAGCTAATATGTAATTATATTAAATACACTAAGCAATATAGATCGATACAATAAAAACACGTGTAAAAGTAGTGTTTATGACAAAATAGGAGGTTTTCCAGAATTTTAGCTTTAAGTATTTAAAAATACAAATGCACTCAATATGGAATTAAAAGGGATACATCTGTACTTTAAATTAATAAAGATTTATTGCATTAATAGCAGACTTTTAAAGATAAAAATTAATCTAGTTTGAAAATTTCATTTAAAATGTAATACTTTTTAAATTGACAAACTGATTCCTTCAATTAGTTGCATAACTCAGGAAGCAATTTCTTTTTTATTTAGTATGCCATCTAAAACAATGAGTAATGCGCAAATTCATGAAACTATATTATAGACATTATTTGATACATTTAGAATTTTTGAATTGTTATGCTCTGAAATAAAATTTTTCTGCAAATACTTAGGTACAAGAAGAAGATATTTCAAATTAATATATTCTGAAATCAAAATAATTTTCTTAGCCTGAATTCGTTGCTTTTGATTTATATCACCAGCAAGATACATTGATAATGTTTTTCTTCATCTTGAAGGAAAACTGACAAAATAACATCTTTTGGTTCTAGTATTAGTAAATTTCTCTACATTCCAAAAGCATTTTACATTACAACTGAAAGGGATTCCTATTATTATGTAAGAATAGTTACTATCGTTATGTAAGAATAGTTACAGAGTTATTTATTAACTAATACAGGCTTAAAAATACTATTATATAGATATAGTGATTTATTTTTAAATTATTCTGTTATTTGCGAAATCTACTCAATTTAAATTTTCCTAATGATCTAAATATAAAAACTTTTCATTTTAGTTAATTCTATAAAACTTTGAGCAGAGCATTCAATTTAGGTAGATATACTGAGAGTATTGGATTCATATTTAAGTAAAATAGATATATTAGTTTTAAACTAGTTTTAAAAATATCTTATTCATTTGAAACTAAAATTATAGTACATTTTTTTCAATTCAATTCATTAATACAAATATTATTCACAACTGTAAAAGAATTAATATCGCGCAAAAAACAATTCTACTCCTATTAATTCGTTATTCCAGTAATTTCTTTGAAATTTCTTTATTTCATTTTACACTGTAAATTTAATTTCTACTTTCTAAATTGAAAAATTTACGTATAAAGTTACCTCTTACTTTAATGAACAAGAATAATGAATTTGAAATGCATATCGTATAAATTTAATACAGAAATGATCATAAACAAATGAAATTTAAAAGTTAAAAAACAATCATTTAGCTTTTAAATATAAAAAAATTAATGACTTTACATTTGACGATAATATCATAAGTCCAGAAATTAATCGAATAAAATTTACAAAATTTTAGAAAAAACATCTGAACAAAATTCAATCTGCAGTATAGATAAAATTTATTTAATATAAATAACAATATCCATGCATGATACATTTTATTATAAATCACATATAATTACAAATTTTTAAGCACATATTGACTGTAAGATTCCAAATTACTATAAAAATATTAGATATGGTAATGGAAATCTATAATTTTACTAATGTTAGAAACTATTGAACTTGTACAGATTCTCTTAAATAATTGAAGCAGCAGTGCTTTTCTAATTCGTTGTCTCTATAGTCAAAGCTGCAGGAGGTAAAATAAAAAATTCACTGTAATAGGAAGAGAACATCGAAAAAGTTTTCAAATGTTACATTACTATAAAAGACAAATTTCAGGATAATCTTAATGATTCATGTGTGCTCCATATTTTCTGCAATCCATTGTCACGATAATAGTGATTAAATCTATCTTACAATGCAGTATGGTGGGAAAGCAATGAATAATGTAAGTATTGTACCATCTGTAAGTTCTAACTCTGGAAGATCTTCAAGCAATTTATCATGAAGTCTTGTCAACCGAAGGCCAATTCATTTTTATGGGTGCGGTTCTTGGCTGAAGACTGTCTTGAATTTTCGTGCGAATCTTTCAGGATATTGATCACAGTTCTCGAAACTTCCAATTGCTTCACACGTGTTGTACTCAGTACGGAGAATAGGAATTCGACTATTGTATTACAAACTGATGGTTTGTACGATCGCGTGTTTCGTCAGTGAAAAGGAAAATATTCATGCCTTTCGTCCATGCTAAAATGCTTTAAGGTTTTGATTTCATTATGACATTTAGTATGTCTAATATTTTATCTTTTCTTTTAAATTATTACAAGTTAAATAAAAATTATGGATCCTGTATCTTGTTTTCTCGAATATTTTTACATACATATTAGCGCTATATTCCAAAGTTAGTTAATAGAAAGAATGGGTTTCGTAGATTATCCGAAATATTTGAAGGAATAAATAATAAAATTGTAGCAAACATTAAAGATTTCTTAATAAAAATTCCTTGGTATAATAAATTTTTTTTTTTTTCTGATTTAGGAAATTATTATCTTTTTTTTATTAAACAAACATTTTAGCTTGATAATAATATAATGATAGAATTCACATACATAATAAATAGTCCCTAGGGAACATATATTCCTTTAAAATTCATAGGACAAAAATTTATTTTTCAAACCCAAACATCAACTACACTGAAAGATAACTCCAAATTCTTTTATTGCTTTCACTTTCGTATTTATTTAAAGCTGAAATAGTTTCTTTGTGTCCATAAAATAATATTCAATCTTAAATGATTTTTAGATGAATTTAAATTCATTTGGGAAAAGCTGACAAAAATTATTTGTATTCATGTAAGTTTTTCATAAAACCTAAAATAATAAATTTATATTCTTTAATACGAATTATATATCATCTTTATTGACCTCAATTCCATTTATTAATATATTAAAATTTATCCAGATAAACTATTAAATAATTTCTTGTTTTGATTCATTAAATGTTAATCGTACATAAAAATTGAAGATTCGTTAAATATTATTTATCCATATAAATTTACTTATTAAATTAAAACATTTAAAATACTAAAACTTACATAAAACATAATTTCCATTGTCAGTATTTAAGGATCTGGATTTGTTAACTTAAAATCTTTTAAGGCACTTTTAATAAATTGTTTTAGAATCATGGAACTTCTATCTAGTTTCAATAAATGATTATGAAATCACAGGAGACATTTGAAGAATATCATAGACGTGTAAATGCTAAATTTATTTAGTTTTAATAACAGATTTGCCATCAAATTATATGCAACCATCATTTAACCTATATTTAGTAACAGCCCTTCTGAAGTTTTTGAAAATGTAAAATGAATAATGAATCTTGTCATCAATGAAACCAATGCTTAATAAATTCTGTTTCTAAAATTAAAACAGTTTCTAATTTTCATTCTAGTTTATGCAAATTCATCTTATGCCATCGTAAAGTTTATATGAACAAGATAGGAAATCATAGGGGTCTTTTGTTCAATGACTCCCTTAGGAGTTGCATGAGGGAAGTAGTGTGACGAGGGGTAGCTGCATTTTGAGAGGATTATAGAGAGGCTTTGCATAAATTCCAAAAATAATATTTAAATGGTATTCAGAAAAATAGCGATACAAGGAGCTTAAAACTAAATACAAAGAACTTAAGTTTCTTGTATTCAGTTTTTCAAGGAGGCTTTACTAGAATATAAGATAATTAAAACTGAATAAAAGAAACTTAAATCTGAAACACTGTTTAAAATTATTCCTTTGAAATATTCATGTTCTTAAAAAATTTCTAATGCTTATAATTAAATAATTCATTTTTATTCTAGTTGGTTACACGATGAGAGACATTAGATACTGGTGGCTGGAAGGTCCAAGATCTGTTGGAATGTCAAGTGATGTCGAATTACCACAATTTAAAGTGATTGGTCATCGTCAACGGTCAAAAGAAGTCCCACTCACCACAGGTAAGATACCTCAATTCTTAGGAGCTTTCACGAAGGTATGTATTATTATTAAACACTCAATAAGCAAAATTCACCTGATTTTAAATGAAGTATTTTCAATAAGTTGGGTCTACACTTATATATGAAAATCAGGTAAGATTGCACTTTTTTGTCCATTTTAATCATATTTGTGGTACATTAAGTTTTGATTGATTAGTTTATTCAATAAGGTAAGTAAACTATTTTTAATGAGAACAAACATTGTTGAAAATTATAAGTTTTTAATTTTATTAGGCTATTTTATGGATTCTCAATAATTCTCTAAACTACAAATATTTTGATATTTGCTAATTTTCCAATTATCCTTAGTATTTAACTGGAATGATAATGATCGGTTAAGTACATAAATGCATAGTAAAAATTATTACGAAAGAATTAATTAAAAAGGAATTAAAACATCAAAGAAAAGAAAATCAAATATATTGGGATGAAGTGACAATTAATAAAAATAAAAATCTCATAGAGAAATTTGAAATGTATACCTCTAAAGACGAAGCTTAAAATTAACTGTGAAATCAATAAATATAAATGTTCCTATAAATTTTTAGAGCACATAAAATAAATAGATTTAACAATTTGTTCACTAACAAATGAATGGTTTTTACATATTATTAGTTGTCAGAAATTTCAAATCGTATATATGATGAAGAAAGAAAAAAATATTTAAGGTTCTGAAAAGTTTAAATATAAGATTATTTTAAACTATTCAAAATAAGATTTTAAAAAACCTTTTATCTGATATTTAACTTTACATTTTTTTCATCTGAACATTATTATTTTACTTTTATTACAGCACTTTCTTTTTACATTTTTCATTCAAACGATTGTTTGTATGGAATACTATACATGAATATGTAATAGACAAATATTCAAAACTTTATAATTATTTTTACTTTCAGAGAATTTTGTTGTTTGTATATTCAGGATTTTTTACTTTAATTTTCTTTTATAATGCATATTTTTTTTTTATGCATGAGATTTTCAAAATGTGCATCGCAATGAATAAAAAAGGTCTTCAATGAATTTTTGGACTACCTGCTTAAAAATAAATGTGTATTGCAAATGTTTATGAGTGTTATATTATTTTCAAAAGCTGGATAATGGTTGTTTCATGCTAATTAACAAATACTAATTAAAGATACCTAAAGGTTACTCAAATGAGTAAAATTACTCTAAAAGATTTTTATGAGACTAATTTTTATCCTGAGCAGCAATAATTTTATCAAATGCAAAACAGAAAATCTACATTAACATACTTAAGAAATCAGTTTAGTTTAAAAATATTTTTAGTTCAAATGCTTTATATTTGAAACATAAACTCACGAATTCTTGCACTGAATCTATAACTGAAATGTGAAGTCTTAAATGAAATTCATCGTTATAAATATTCTGTTTCAAATAAAACCCTTTCAGACAAACTAAACTTAGCCAATAACGCACAGTTGCACCACAAAATTTACGTCAAAACTTATTTCAAGTTGCTGATACAACTGTTCTAAATTTACGTTAGGTTTGATGTAAATATAAATTCAATTTACTTGTCAAAGAGTGTTCAAATAGTGTATCGAAAACTTCGTTACTGCCTTATGAATAGCTTTCAAATCATTTATTAAATAACCAGGGACTGTTAAATGTCTCGAATGGCGTATGTAAAGGTAAAGCTCACACTGGCGAAGTAGAAAAAATTTTAATTAACATTTGTTACTTTCATTATTTTCGTTAGAATTTCTCATTAGTAAATTTTTGACATTTACTTGGCTATTCTTTTTCAACTTAACCTTTTTATCTACTAATTTTTAAAATATAAAGTATAGTCTAAATAAAAGCATGTTAAAAATATAGTAATTTACAATTCAAATTTAACGTGTTACTTTTTTTTCTTTTCAAATAAAAGTAAAATGCTTTTATTTTAATATTTTTAAAACTATACGAAATACATATAAGAAACACCCATATTAACTTATATTCAACTTATTTCAAACTATTTGAAAAATTATTAAATTTAAATTATTGGAAAGATCTATTAATAATGTCGATTGCTAAAAACGTGAGCAGTGTTGGTGCTTAATGTTTTAAATATTTATGAGAACACCACTTATATTTTAAATAAAACCTATTGGGTAATTCTGGATGTGATTATATAGGAAAGACTTTGGTGCAATTGTTCACTCATAAATTAATTTAACAGCATTCTGTTTTAAAAATTAAATTTATTTCTGATCTTATAGTAACCAATGTTATTCTAAACAGTTGCAACATTATTTTCGAGATATTTAATATATAAATATTTCTCCCCTTTTTTTTTATTTTTTATTTTATTTTTTGCAAAATAATTTACAAATTATTTTCATGATGATGATTCATGAGATTAATGAAACGGCAATTTAAACTTAAAATGAAAACTGTTAAACAATAATACAATGCACTTAAGAATGAGTAATATGAACTGATAGCTAAATAAGATACCTGTATTATATATTAGGGTGTGAGGCGAAAAAAATAAATATATTATATTTATAAAAACTTACAAATATCGTGATATTATTGTAATTTTTTCTGTTAGTTAAAACCTTTAAAATATACTCTCTTTAGTTTTCATGCTTGTTTTATGATTTAAATAATCTAAATAAATTAAATTCTGATCAATTATATAATATTTTCCGTTCGCGCAACGTCTTAGAAAAAACAGAAATTTACCAATATTTCGCAATTTTCACTGTGCAGCTCTTCCTTCGTTTTGCTAGAATAATATCGTGTGAGGACGGATTTGAAAAATCAATTCATACCTGAGGAAAGTTGGGGTCTTTTCTTTGACGGACGAAAAATAATACTTTGTTCGTCAAAAAATTTAATGCCAACCAATTTTACAGAATGGGCAAGAAGAAAACTAATGTTTTATCCAGGAACCTGGATCAAATTATATTGTACATGTATCTTCCTCCTCGATTTCACCAAATGATATAACTTAAAGCATTATTTCTCATTTGTCTAGATTTAATATCATTAGAAAAACTACATGCAGTAGGTTAAAATGGCTCTGTAACCCACACTGGATGGAAGAACTGTGTCATTCATTGACTAGAAAATAATGTAAGCATATTCAATTACATTTTAATGAGCTTCTGATTCACCCATTTTTCAACATATTGAATGTCAAACTACTAGGCCTAAATCTTTTAGTGGGATAATCGGGCAGAAGCTGCTTTGCATTGAAAAACTCCCTGTGGTCGATTATGAACCCATAATTTGTTCTATTTCTGACATAGACAGGAATTTGCTGAGAAAAGACCAACAGTATCTGTTGAACATTTCATGTATAACCATTTTGGGACATTCACCGGAAGACTTGGAAAATAGGGACCCTAGTCACTTGTCCTATTCCAGTCCTTATGTTGCATATAAGTTCATTAGATATATCAGGAAACTTAAAATAAATAGATGGCTTCTTGTTAAAATCATACATGCCTGCGTGATTTTCCATTAAAAAAGAGCAAATATTTTACTGACGGATAAAACATGTCTTTCAAGCAATCCAAACATCACGGTATTTATCCGACGAATTACTTCAAATTGTCGATCCAGTAATACAACGAAATGCGTTTTGTGCGTACCCAGAGAATTTTCTGTTCACATTGCTTGTCAAGGAAACAGAACATATCCAGGAGCTCGATTACAAAAGGATCTTAAAAACCAGACAAACCTCCCCAAAGAAGAAGACTATTAGAAATTTTGTACTGCTAAAGATAAACTTTCAAGCTATCTGTCACATTGAAATTATTAATTGGAATTGAGTTGTGTATACTCCCCCAACTTAAGTGGAGATATCAAACTTACTCAAGTGAAGATATACTTAACTTATTTATTTGAAGATATTAACTTAACTTAACTTAATGGACTTAAGGGAAGATATTAAATCATTCATCAAATCTGACACTACACTCATCAGAGAAATACAAAAGGTTTCCTACCACACTCAAGATGTGAAGAGGTGCTTCATACTTGTGACAGAGACCTCGAATAAAGTATGTGGACATGAAGATAAAAATGGCTATATCCGAGCAACATTGAAGTCTATATCGTTAATAGTTATGCCTTATTTCCCCAAAATATCAGACTTTAAATATGAAGCAGAATTAAAAATAACAAGTAAATTAACAGTAAGCCAAAGACTTCATAAGTCCTACTTTATGAAAACTATTTGTAAATAGTTGTAAATATAATGCATATACCTCACCCAAAAACTGGATGGTTGGTAGGTAGGGTGTGGATGGAGCTCGACGTGCAACCACTTCTATGTGGGGAGTTCTAGGTCGTTTTGTGCTAGCAAAAATAAAAAAAAGCGAAGAGTTGCACATTGAAAATTGTAAAAAATTGGTAAATTTCTGTTTTTCCTAAGACGTTGCGCAAACTTAAAAAATTAGATTATTTATCACAATTTAAGTTATTTAACCCATAAAAAAGCTTAAAAATTAAAGCTTGTTTATTTAAAAAGTTTCAACTGACTTAAAAATTTACAAAAAGGCAAAAATTTTTGCAGTTTTTAACTAACTTTTAAGAAAGCACGAACTTAACATGTTTACTGATTTTAATTTTTATTCTGTAAGAATATTTTAAATACAAAATCCAGTGTCTTTCAAATATTTTTTTAATAATAATAACGCATCATTTTAACACAACTTATAGAGTGTACGGTTTACTATAATAAAAATTAAATTCTTTTACTGAGCGATGCATGATTCATAATGCATTTTCTCTAACATTTTACCTATATTTATTTAATCTCATCTTTTAAAACGTTTCTTTAGTTTTAGTCCCCTAAAACAGAAATATGTAAAAGGTCATATTATTATCTTCTAATTTTAATGCATTGTTTCAATTAACAAACATTTCTTTCGAAATTTATATTTAAATGTTACACATATCTTTACACACACAGCAAGAAAAAACCAAGTAAAGCAAAAATTATTTTCAATTATACAAAGTTACAAGAAAATATTTATACTATCGAGCTCCCAGATACAATTAAATCGGAAGTAATTTACACTGAAAAATAAAATTATTCCTGCCATTTCAATTCAATTACAAATGGTTAAACTGATAATAAAATAACTCCAAGTAACAACTTCTTGGCAGGATTTTGAAATGGAAACTCCAGTAAAGGCGTCCCAATCAGCGCGTTTATTGGGAGGACTCTCATCATTTCGCATGGTAAACTAATTAAAAAAATTCCTTTCGCACAGCTGTCTCCAATTAATGATGGATAGGAGATATTTCGTAGTCATGACAACAGACACTCTAATGGCTCACAAATTAAAAGCTCAATTCATGCGCCGCAAAATTATAACGGACTTATTTTCCGCACAAATATTGAGACTCCAAATGCAAATCCAAATGCCACCCGCGTCGAATTTCGATGCAAGCTTGTTATTATGTTTCAATGTTAGAAAACTGTTTTACCTCCTCGACGAAAACATTGTTTTATACGAATTTAAATTACACTTTGAATGCCATTCTAGCGTTGCCTGGATACAGACAAAATGGAAAGGGCGGAGGAAGAATTCCGAAAGGAATGTGGTTAACTAAGACTGCACAATGTGGCTTAGATGATGACAAACAATTCTCTGAACAGGATAACATTTGCTTTCAATTTGAAATCTCTCTCGCAGCTTGCAGACATGGCTCTTTAAATAAGAATAAATTGTTTTTGAATTCAAAAGGCCTTTTTCAATTAAACGAATTATCTTTCCCTTCATACATTGTAGTAGAATAAAGAACAATTTTACTTTTAATGTTAGCTTTCATATTTTCTAGTAATCAGTATTTAAGATCACAAATTAAAATCAATACAAATTATCTATAATCATATATATATTTACAAAATTATCTATAAATATACATATTTACAGAATCATTTATAAATATAGATATTTACAAGATTATCTAAAAATATGCATATTTACAGAATTATCTATAATTATACATAATTGTAGAATTCAAATATTTTTGGAGGAATTCAAGAAAATGACATCTGGCGTAGCAACATCGAGTTAATATAATATTTTAAAACTCAAATGTTTTTCAAGTTATTGAGATGAGCTACCTCAGTTAGATTGCACATTTTATTTGTATGAATAACAATTGTAAATTTAGATAAATCCTTTTGACTACATCAATTACCATAGGGCAAGGTCCAAAAAAGAAATATACTATTTAACTTATTTTAAGAATAACTTAACTAAACTTATAATAACTTAACTAAAAATAATAATTTACAATGTTAACTTAGAACGAACTTACGTAACAGAATGATAACTTAGAATAACTTAACTTAACTAACTCACTTATTTTGAGAATGAGGATATAAAATAAATAATAAGTATGAATTGCTAAAAAAAATAGTATACAGATATTTATTTATAAATAGCATTATAAATTAATATAATAGTTTTAATTCAGCAATAAACATTTGCATTAATATTACGCCTAGCCATATTTGAACTATCATTTTATTGTTTAAAGCATTCACTTAAAGCAGCAATTATATTGATAAAGGAAATGGTTATAATGACATAAAAAATAATCTTAATGTATTTTTAAAGTAATTGCAGTTTTCTTTCCTTTGAGTATGCCAGATTGATTTTTTGAACAAATAATTTAATTGGGTTGTTAAAAAATACACGAAAAGGCTTTATTTCAAAATTTAATTGAGAGTTTTCTAAACCTGTATAATCATAAAAAATTTGTTCAGAATGTATCTAATTATTTTGAAATATTTGGATAAAATAAATTTATTCCTGCACAATTCACATGTGTTGAATCATTTAATTTTTTCTAACATACATATGTTTGAATTATTTTCTGTAGGATTCAAATGATTCCAAATGTATCATATTTTCAAATGATTCAAATTTATCTTGTAACATAGCATAAAAATAAAAAATTAATAAAGTTACGTTGTAAAAATAAATTATAAAAGTTATACCGTATTCTTAAAAAATAACCGTATGTTTTTCTTTATAATATTTTGATTTAGATTATTTAAGATATATTGTTACTGGGTATTGCGTCAAGTTAAAAGGAGTAGACAATTAATTGCAATACTGATTACTTTTAATATGATTACGAAATTCAATTAAATGCAACATAGTTATTATAAGGTAGTTTATTTAATACCTTAATATAGCTTCTTATTTTAATTACAGCTAAAATGGCACCCTGGTATACTTTTTTTCAACTTTAAATATCTTAAACTAAATTTACTTTATATATCTTAATTAAGATTTGAAAAATTAAGTTAGTTTTATTGGTGAATTACGTTTATAAAATGAATTCTTATTTTTAGTCATAATAAATGAAAAATAATAAATTTTCATAAAGTTATGTAAACTTCTAGCCTTTATAAATGCAACATCTAGCAGAAACACAATAGCATCTACACAGAGAATGATAGAAGAAAAATATCATTAAATATATAAATTATTTTAAGGTACAATGGATGCAGAATCGACAGTAGCAATAACAGCTCTAACAGCAATGGGTGTTCCAGTTACAGTACCTATGTAAAATTAATTACGAAAAACACCTCATCTGAATTAATGAAAATAATAAGTATTACTGTGAATACATAATTTTTAAGTTAATAAATACGATTATTTAAATTTATCTTTAAGTGAGGAAGGCAGTTACTCTGAAAAAGGTTGAGCGAGCATTGTTTTTAAATCTAAAGGAAAGAACGCCCCGGCCAATGGGATTGGTCTAAGCTAATGAGAGGCTATATTTGCTCTCTGCTGCCATCTAGTGTTTCCAGATGATACTATGTAAAATTACTAAATTAAGAATCTGACATCGAGCCCAACAGATTTTGAAGGATGTATAATGATACATTGCGATTTTCTACTTTGAAAACTAAGAACACGTACTGAATGGCAAGAGGTGGCATGAAAACACTCTATATCGATCAGAGGTTCCCTCGGTGCTAAAGATAAGGCCATCAGAATGCAGAACTGGAATTCTTCTGAAAAGATGATGTGAACTTATCGTCTCGTAAACGTTCCCGATTTAAGTTATATATATCCTGTTTGCCTTTTTGTACGTTAATGACCAGTAAGAAGACATTCTGTATGGCCCTCCTGGAGCCATCGACACCATATTGTTATGACTAACGCGAACAGCAATTTTACCGAACAATAAATTACCTTTCTAGTAGCTTATGATCATTCCGCTATCGACTTTTAGACACTCGTTGCTAGGTGTTCATTCTTCTCAACAAGATCTTTACAGGACAAATACCTTCAACAGGAACTGTAAAAAACAAAAGCTTCAAAAAAGACCTAAAGCAACCAAAGTGCGAATGTAATGTTTGCGTAAGAAACCAATTTGTTTTTTTAAATTTTTCCTTTAATGCGTCCTGTAGGAAGCGTTACACTCAATTGCTTTGCAGACATGCAATTAAATGTTAATAATTTTCATATATTAACATGTTGAAACATATTTTAAAAATTTCGCGTTTGTTGTGTGCATCTTTCTTGATGTAGTAATTTCTATGAAAAGCAATATATCTTCTATAAGAAATCTACATTCTTATAGTCTATAAATGCCACTAATCGTTTTATTAATTACAACATACATATGTTTTTAGCAATTTAGCAAACCCCTACAACAACCATAGAAATCTCATATAAAGTTGAAAAATAGAACGGATTTATTTCTTTTGTCTTATCAATAGCAACTTGCTAAAATTACAAGGCTGCTTATAAAAGGCAAATCCTTTCAGGAAGTAATATACATTGCAATAGTCTACAAGTGTGACTAGGCATTATCCAAGTCAAACAGCCTACTTCCTTTCTCGTAACTGAACTTGATAAACGAGACTAGAAGTTCATTTTCCTTTACTTTGGGAATCAGAAGATAAAGACAAAAGATTGAAAACCGTAGAATGAAGAAGAAAACTTAACACCGAAGAAAATATGGAACCATTAGCTAAATCTATTTTGGGGTATAATAAGTGTGTCTTTGGAGTTCTACCACTATGTGTTTCGTTAGTGTTTCAAGGAATGCTTTATGGTGATGCTTTTTATACAATTATCTTTTTCATCAAATATTAAGCAAAAAAAGAAAGACTTGCATTAAATCAAACAATTTATTTATCTAAACAATTGACAATTGACAATTGAACAATAACTTTTACAATAGATTTTAACAAAACATATATACAATTACATGATGAAACACATACACAATTAAAACATGAATATGTTTTCAATCCAAACACATTTTTCATAAATAAATAAAATATTTTTATACTTACGAAGTATTAAACCTAATGAAAAACCTTTGTTCTCTACTAATAATATTGTATTAATTTAACTCTAAATTTGAAAATGAAAATCCATCGCCGATTTTGTTTAGATGCGGCCTATAGAAAAGTTCAACGTTGTTGAACCAACATATATGCTCACACTTTTTAATATGATTCATAATCAAAATCAAAAGTGTTTACAAATCTGTAACAATTTTAAAAACAATATATTTAGTGAATTCAATTGGTAAATATAGCATTTAATATTATCTTAAAAGATATTTATTTTGTATAGGTATAAACAAGTACTACAAGTTCTACTGCAACATGAATAACATATTATTTACCTTCTTATTTTAAATTTCAGTTTACCTTTCTCAAATATTACTTAAGAAGAATCTACTTTGGATTTACTATTAACATTCTTTAAATAAAGCTACCAAAAATAATAAAATGCGATTTCAGTACATTTTAATAAGCATTCTTGTTAAACAGCTAAGATAGTATAAAATGATCCGGACTCAATTAACTGCCAGCGAGGTGCTTCTTTGCAAAATGCTTCTTTGCGAAAGAAGGAAAATGATACTTCCTTTTAAAATGATAATCTCTTCTTCGACTGTTGTAAAGAACAATCGAATAGCTATATTTAGTAAAAGATATTATAATTATCGTCGTCGCTGCTCAGCTAATATTCCGTTTTAACGAGGGTTCCAGATGCAGAAAAAATGGATAAAAAAAAAAGTTCTCCAGAGCAGTCGGTGTAATGAGTCTTCGAGACGAGGGCTGCAATTAAATTTTAATCGTTTTCCTACACGTGATAGTTTGAATTGCTAAAAAAGAAAAAATGCAGAGAAGAAAAGATTGAAATGATATTTTTCGAAGTTGCTTCGTATGTTTGTCACTGATTTTTTTTTTCTTTCTTAACTTGTTGATGCGATAATTATCAGTTTTCGCGTAATTTCTGATGCCTCATTACCAATACAAATGATCATTATGAACATCTTGCGTGATCATCTCATCCTCCTCTGTTACGGTAGTAACAAAAAGATAAATGTAATGGATAATATTCGAAAAATTCACCATTAATTTATTCAAAAAATATCCTTTAATGAAGTGTATCATTAGTGGATACAAAGAGTTTAAGTATAAAGCGGGTATCTGAAAAACATTTTTGTAGATTTTTGATTTGAAATATGCAGGCTAATTTATCGTGTCTAACAAGCCGTAGCGAGAAAATTCAATTGGATTCTTTTTGAAGAAGGGTGGCATTTTCTTCATAATTCTGTAATTGTTTTATTTCCCTCTTTCCTCTGCTGATCATAACACAGATAAATATTTCAAATGCTGTTATTTAAAAGAAATATAAAACAGTATTGTTAAAGTTACGTTCCTTGAGAAGTAATTTATAATCCCTATCTATTAATAGAAGACAGTGTAATTCAATCACTTCAAGTAATTCACTAAATCGATTTCAGAAAAAGTATGTATTGCCTTTGTGAACAAATATGGGCATCATCTTTATTTAGCTTATTTTAACAGCTTATTGGGAAATAACAATTTAGTCTTCATTAATGTACGCTCAAAACTCATTTGTAGAAACTCATTCAGCACCAATGCCCAATTTATTGAAAAAACTGTCTACAAGAATTCTTTTGTTATAACATCTTTACAGATTATTTCAATTAAAATATACATAGAAGAAACGTCACTTGAAACTAACTACAATTTAGTTTGTTTTTATTAGAATTATAATAATAATAATAACTATCAGAAATTAACAAACAATTTATTTTCTAATAATTGATAATTATTATCAAAATCATTAATTATTGAATTCAATTTCAATTTTTTTTTATAATGAAAGAAAATATTTGAATTAATACACTCACATTTTTTATGATAATGATATTACAAAATAATGTTTAATTTTAAAATAAGCTAAGAATAATTCGAAAGATTAATTCTAGTGGCCTGACAAGCAACAAAGTTTTAAGAAGTAGTTTTCTTAAAAAATCAACTAAAAAAAATAATATTTCTTCTAAATGAATCATTAATAAAAGATGAAATTCTGAGTTGTTGCTGAGATACATACTACAAATCTTTTATATGAAAATTGAGATAGAATGCGAATGCATATGAACTTTTAATTACCTTTCATGATTTGGTTATTTAGTACAGTTTTATCTGTGCCTAGCGTAAAAAGTATAAATAAATATATTTCCTCATTACATACAATCTACATAGGATATAATAGAAAAGAACTTCATAAATGCAAAGGGTGGAATAGCATGCTAAAAGTGACAATTTCCATACTGCAGTGCGAGGTGGAGAATGTAAACACAGTAAGGACGAAAAACAACGAGAAGCTTCAATCATGGATATTTTCCTTAGAAATAATGTTTGATGTTTACTAGAATTTCAAATGCCTGCAATGCATGCATCTTAGCGATGTGATTGACGTACACTTTAAAAATACCCGAAAAGTTGTGCAAGAACAACACTGGTTTCGATGTCTTCAAAATACTCATTTCATATGTTGTAGAGAGCCTGTCAGATGTCCCAAGGCATAGCAGCAGATATAGCGGAGATTGGAAATTGAATATTCAGATATTTACGTTTTGGAGTATTTCTGGAAATGGGACAATAATAATGGGGCAGCCTGCTGATTGAAAATACAACACAACAGATTGCCCAAGACAGTCTGATGGTTTTACTGCGCTTTCGAAGGATTACTAACCAATTAGGTGATAGCGCATGATGCTCGCCCATGCATAACAGAGAAAAGCATGCATGAGAATGTATGGGGGAGGATAATGCGTATTAAACATGTCGCCACATGAAAAATCTTTTTTTTCCATAAACAGAATAGATGTCACAAATCAGACCGAAGTGTGCATCCGTGGGTAGGCTTACTTTAAGAAGGTTAATGAAATAAAAGCAGAATTTATTATTTTTATTTTTAATTTTCTCTTCTATATAACATTCATCAGATGAATGTACGCAATGAAATACAGCAGGATTTATATCAGTGACTTTAAATAGAAATAACAAATTATTTTCTATAGCATGACAATTTTTTTCTAGATTAACAACACCCACAATCGCTTTGTCAAGTGTTTAACATAAAGTTTTTGAATAATCCGCATTTCCTTATTGTTTTATGTTCCTAAGGAGGAATTTGTAAGATTCAAAACAGCAATCCAATTAGTTAGCAAATAATTTCCATTGTAAGGATTTATTAAATTGTGAATATTGACTACCACTGAAATAATGCAGTGATGAGCATTTTCCTGAAAATTGCTTAATTAAGGTTTTGTTTGACAAATTTATTTTCTTTAACCAGAACCATGAGAGAAGTGTTCTTTTACACATTTTGTATCGACAGCTTTATTTATTCATTATTAACTGTAAGGAACAATGCAACATTTTCAACATGATTTCGTTTTCCATATTAAGATGGATTTTGATAAGTTTTAAGCATTCCACAAATAATCCATCACTTTTTCATATGTGCCTAAAGATTAAAGGTTTAAAAGTTGTGTTTAACTGTATTTTGTGTGTTTAGTCAAGTGAAAAGTATAACATAAAAAAATATGTTTTCATTTCCAACTCTTTATTACGAAACTAAAGAACGTAAAAATTGTGAAGAAACAATCTTTGATGTGTCTTAATGACAGATTTGCTTCTGCATTGCGTTTAGAAAAATGTTTTAAAAATATGTAGAATTCTAATGCAAATTAAAATTGATAATTAATTACAATTTTAGTTAAAAATTTAGTTCATTAAAATTTATTAAACCAGCAAAAAAACTGATAACAATATTCATCAACCCAATTCGAAATGAATAAAAGCTACTTTTTTAAAATTTTATTAAAACATTATTTAATAATAACAAAAACATAGGACCAGTTTTAGAAACTCAAGAAAGAATCCTCATAATTATTTCAATTGTATTTTTTGACAATTGTTTCTTTTCAAAATCTGCCATTCTGTTCAAAATCTACCATTACCAATCTACCATTCTATTTTCAAACATATGTTTACTACATTCTAGCAAATCATCCCATAAAGCTTCTGATTATAAATGGATGTTGTTACTATAATTTAAATTTCTTGAAATTACAAAACTCATTTGTAATCAAATCATTTTTTAATTCGGAGCAGTTTATGATAACTGTCATTATTCAGCTAAAATATTTTATTTCATTTTGATGCTAACATCTAAAAGTGCAGTATGTTATAAAAACATATTCATGTGTAGTATTCCATTCAATTCGTGATTGCAGAATCTACAGTACAGTCTGTAAAATGCCATTCACTCAAATCTTTTTAAAAGTTATACTCCACCGGTATTGTCTTTCTAAGAGAAACAGAAAATTTGCAATAAATTCACTAAAAGATGTCTGTCCATAATATATTCCGTTCATGTATGTTTCAAGTTGTTAAGATTAGATTTAATCTAATCGCTATTACATGCCGGGACAATAAATCGTACATTTTCTAAGCTTTGATAAGTCCAAAATCTATAAAAAAATTAATCCTTTGTTTTGTAGAGTAAACAACGAACAAGAGTCACTAATGACCATACAAATTAAATTTATTTTTATAAATTGAATGCTAAAAGATTTCAGTTAAGCTGAAAGAATATGATACAATACATAAGATTATAAATTTAATGTAACATTATTTAACTTAGATTAGTGTTTCTAATCTATCCTTACATTTCCAATTTCTTTGACATTTATCTTTTTCATTGAAAATAATTTTTTTCCCATTGACCAATGAAGGATTTTTCAGCAGATTTATTCTTGGCTGCAAATATATTATTTGTTGATTTTATACTCTACACTAGCAAAAAAGAAAATAATGATTCCATTTCGATGTAACTTTTTAGAAACCTTCTGTAATTTCAAAGATTTATTTTAAATCCCTATTTTTATTAAATTGGTACATTTCTTATAAAAGGCATTATTTGTAAGCTTAATCGTTCTTATACTTTCTTCATTTCACTGTAAACCACAACTTATCTGAATTTATAGCAAGTTCTTATATATTGGATAGTATTAAGTGAGTTATTAAATGAAAATCGTAACAAAATTTGGATGGTCGTTTAAATAAAGTATCAAGAACCAAGATTGCAGAATTTAATTTTAATTTAAATTGCTGTATTTGCTGATTTAAAAAAAGTACTTGATAAAACTGAAATGTAATGAAACATAAAATGGCCTATATTTGATATAATGCATTTCATAATTCTGACAGACTATAAAGGGAATTTACTCCAATTTTATACACATTTAGAATAATGAATAAATATAATATGTATGTTTTTTATTAAATTGGAAATATCACATGTCCTCTTTGTTTCGTAACTACAAAATTAAAGAATCAGTTTGATATGCAGTTACTTTTAATAAAATTAGTTCCAGAAACATTGAACTGATATTAAATATCCTAAACTCCAATATGCTAAACGTTAAAATGATAAAAATACAGTTTTTGAATTTATTTAATAATTCCAACATAAAAAATCAACATTCTGTTACTCAAATTTATTTTTATTTTCAAAATTTGATATAAATGGACTATTCAAAACTAGAAATGCATGAATGCGTGCTAGAACAATGCATGATTACGTTTTGAAACTATAAATCAATTATAAAAAGTGCATGAAAGTTGGTAAATAATGTAATTAAACCACTTTTTAATTAACATTAATTAGAAAGGAACAATTTAGTACAATTAATTCATATAGATTTATTAAGATTAGAAAAGTTACACTTATTAAAATTATACCAGTTCAAAAACATGATAAAAAATGGTATTTGTTCAAGTTTGTTCTCTGACATTCAATATAATTCTTTATAACTGTTGTTAAATGTTTCATCTATTTCCTAGAAACTACTCTCGACTCATCTGTGAAATCCAATTTATTCGTAGCATGGGCTACTATTTGATCCAAATCTACATTCCGGCAGGACTCATCGTGATAATCTCTTGGGTGTCTTTCTGGTTACATCGCAATGCCACCCCCGCGAGGGTAGCCCTAGGAGTCACCACCGTGCTTACGATGACCACCCTTATGTCCAGCACGAATGCTGCCTTGCCCAAGATCTCCTACATCAAGAGTATCGATGTCTATCTCGGCACTTCTTGTTTCGTGATGGTCTTTGCTTCTCCTACTGGAGTATGCTACTGTTGGTTACCTGGGCAAGAGGATCGCCATGCGCAAATCTAGGAACCAATTCATTGCCAAGCTAGCGGAACAGCACGTCAACGATGTCAAATACATCAAACATCCGTAGCTACAACTTCAGCAGCAGATGGTGGGATTGGCGATGGTGCTGCTGTTATCGTTGCTGCCAATTCCAATGAGATTCCTCTGAGGACTGCAGTCAGTACTCACCTCGATATCGCTGTGACGGAGTTAACTCTTCCAGTAACCAGGTGAGAAAAAAGTCGAAAAAAATAAACTATTATGCTAACTACCAACTAATCAAAAAAGTAATCGTTCAATAATTTACTTTTCAGTTTTTGTTTTAAGTACCCAATGAGATTAATGTAATAAATATATATTTCATTTTTAATAACTACTTCCATAAAAATTAAACGTACCTCACATTTGATTTGAAATTAAATTTGAATTCAAATTGAATGAAAATGTAATCCAAGCTCCAATATTCTTTTATGTAATGTATTTCTTCCACATGCAGTAAATAATGAAAGTTAAAAAAAAAAAAAATTTAACTCTTTTCCATTAATCGATATTTGCTTGACAGAATAATAATTTAAAATTATAACAACAATGAAATAATAATGTCAAATTTACATGACAAAATAATGCAAAATGAAAATTGTTTACATATTTTTTTTTTAAATTTCAAAATGCAATAATTTTACATAAAATAAGACATTGAAATTTCAAAACTTATATAAGTAAAAAACATTTTACTTTAGAGCCCCTTTTACCTAAGAATATCAATTAGCAAATGTTATGCTATCTGAGATTTTTCAGCAAGTACTTCGTTAAGATTTTGGATGTCTTCATTTAACCTAATTATTTGTATGCATATATTGCAGAGATCTGAAAACAATACATTTTCATCAAGTTAAGAACCGTATTTTGTTTATGACACCGAAAATATTTTAAACTTTTTTTTCATATTAATGCTATCCAAAGACAGGGTTTTTTGATTTTCTGGAATATTATGATATGTAACATATAATATTTTATATAATAATTCAAAAATAAAAAAAAGCTTTTAGGAAATCTGAGCTTATAGAAAATTTAATGTTACATAATCCCCATTCCCAATTATATACAAGTTGCAATTTAAAAATGTAAACTGGCCTTTATTTTGCAACTATAATAAACATATACCTCAGTTTGCAAAGATGTTTCAGATGAGGTAAATATTCCTGCTATGTGACTTTTTATTGAAAAACCAATAATGAAGGAATAAAAAATCTATTTTTATGCAGTTTCCTTTTAATATAGTAGTTTTTCAAGTTACCCTCATCTTACCAAACGTAAGGCATGAAGTTTCATTTCTGTGGGTCAGAAACTGGTTGAGATATTTAATTATGGATTTTTCGACCTCATTAAATTAGTTATAAAATTAAAACAATTTGAGTTTGAAAATATTACTTTAAAATAAACAAAATTTGCAGGAAAATGCAAACCTTGAAATTAAATATCTTTGATCAATTTTTCATATAAAAGTAAAATTTTTGTATTTTGCTTGTTAAGATGAGTAGATCTTTTACTATAAAACTAAAACTAATTTTTTACGATATAACTAAGGAAATGTGGTACAGTAAAAAATTAGATTTTTTAAGTTTCTCTAATATTACTTTTTTCATTATAAATTACTATATATATAAAATATGTGGCAAGCCTTATTTCCAGTTATGACTCATATTTTTGCAGATAATTACTACTTTTACTAATATTTTAAAAAACATAAAAAAATAAAAATTTTTAAAAAAGTAAGAAAAGAAAATTTTAAAAATAATTGTTTTTCTTATTAGAGTAAATATACTCTAATAAGAAAAACAATTTACTTTAGAAAATAGATAGTTAATGTCAATAAGTGAAATGCTGTACCAGTTTGTCTTTAAAGAAATATTGTCTATAGAAGTTTCACATTCTGTTAAGGACAAATTCTGGGGCTACCACAATTATATAAATTGTTTGGCTATTTTAAATCATGCACATTTATAACTAATTGTTATTTCATGAAAAATAATTTAAGATGCATTCGCTACGAAATAATTCACCTTTTTCCTCACTCTAAAAACTATTGAAAACCAAGTTTTTCGTGATTAGTTCGATGCACCAAAATCTTTTGCTGTGATAACACCCACCACACACACAGAAAAAAACCCACCCTTTATTACCATAATTTATGGTACTTCTTCATATCATATGCATGAAATAGAACGTCTAACTTCCTCAAAAATTGTTTATCGCTAAAAGTAGGAGTGAAATTTTATAGCTTACAAGAAATGAAATATTCTAAATATTAGTTTGAAACCAACACTGAAAATTAAAAGACTTGTTCTAATATTTATTTCAAAGAATAACAAAATATTTGCTGAATATTTTATTGCAGTTGAGCATTATTTCCATAGTTACACTAGGCGCATGTAAAGCAAAGTTTTTAATATTATTTAATACAATTAAATTACTTTTTAACATTATTATTTTATAATGAAATTAATTCTTATTAACAATTTTATTAAATATTTACAAAACTTGACAACAATCTTTTGAATCTCTAAAGCAATCTCATAAAATTACTTATTAATTATACTAACCACTACTCTTTTTACTGTCATGCTCATAAAGTTACATAATTACACTTCCAGAATGACACGATGCTAATTACTCACGCGAGAAAATCCAAAAGTAACTAACAAGAATCTTGGCACCTACGAGTATTTTAATGATATTCGTTAAGATATAACATCGTTGTCGTTTGACTAAAAGTTAGAAGATGACTGAGATTATAAGAAATTTTTAAGGGTGCAAACATTCTCTTTGTTAACATAACATTTAGCAGGGAATTAATTTTGAGCATGGTATTAACATATAGTTTAACAGAGAATTACTTATATTAGTAACAATTTAATCTTTTTTTTTTATTATTTAAAGAAATTGAATCAAAATATTGTCATTTTACATACTTTTTGCTTCGTATTGTGTTATATAAACACAGCAGATATACCAAGAATTAATTGAGAATTTTCTGTAAGAGGAATCAAGCATTTTAGTATTCATTTGGGGATGATGTTGAAATACATTTTTTCAATATGGTTTTTCGAAGATTTATATAAATTCCAATACCCAATGCAGGGTTTCTAAATATATTTTTAGGAGATATTATTTTAATAAAATAAGTTTTGTTGAGTTAAGTGACGATAAATATCTAATTATTAGTTTGAAAAAATCTGTCAATATTTTTTTCTTTCAGTTCAATAGATTTATCACATTGTATTTTTAACATTTTAAATTATAAAAACCATTAGAAATATTGGAGATACCTATTTATTGATTAGCTTACTTTACTCAGGCATCTTCTTACTTACCTTTCTATTCAAGACATTACTAGCGACACTCTGCGATGTCTTTACAAACATTATTAAATATTTGTATCGGGGAAACGACAGTAGTATAGGTGGGTATAGGGGGTGGGGGATGTGGCAGTAATGTCACAGAAAAGTACTGCTTTTACCGGAAGTGACGTTGGCACATCCGTCTTGGTAGAGGAGGGTATTTGACTGATAAGAAAGAAATTTTTCCCAATTTTTGAAAATTTATTCGGGTAGCAACATCAGAGTGACTTATCCCTGTACTTTCACGTGGAGTTTGTGTAAAACAAACATATGATTTTTTTAATTATAACTTATGATTTTTCTTAATTTAACTTAATTTTTAATTTTTTCATTGCGTTTCATAAAGGAATATTTTTTTACTTTTTTAATTTTTCCAATGTGCCGAAAAATTCATTTTTGGTAAAATAATTTATCATTTTTTTTTTTTTTTTTTTAATTTTTCAAATAATTTCTTCAGAAAATACCTTTTTTTTTTTCCTTTTTTAAACCTTTTTAATTTTAATTCTGATTTATATTTCACTTCAATTTTTTTTTTATAACCCGGTTGTGTTTGTTAAATTTTACAAACTTTTATAGTGGTAAAGGAATTTATATATTTTAATTTTTCTTACTTTTCATTTTTTAACAAAAAATTATTTTAACAAATGATTTTTTCATATATTTTTATTTTTTAATTATGATTTTTTTTTTTATTTTCAATTTAATTTTTTTTATTCCCATTGTGTTACACTTTACAAAATTTATTAAAGAAAAGATATTTTTAAAACATTTATTAAACACTACATTTTTAATGTAATTTCTAAAACAATTTATAATTTTTGATTTCATTGAATGTTATTGTACATCAAGTTACAATTTTTTTTTAAAAAATGATAACTTTACAAGAAAATTTTGGTAGGAATTTTTTTATCAATTGATTAGAAATTTAATTATACCAAAACATTATTTTTTATTGAGCATTAATATTTTACGTTAAAAGTTTTCTTTAAAACTTATAAAAATATTTCTTATATCTTGTCTTGCAAAAATATATTAATTTAATTTTAAAATTATCTACCCAGAATTACTTATTAAGATTTTGGAAAATTGTATTGTATTAAAATAATAAAATTGGAATTGCATTTTTTCCATAGTTTTTACATCTAAGTGAATTATTTAATAATTAGAGTATTCTGTGCAGGTATACACAGAAATGTAAAATAGTGAATTCTTGAATATATTTGCTAAATTTCATACAGCCACAAATATATGATCTATAAATATTCAATACTAATAACTGTTATAACACTAAACTAAAAAAATTTTTCACTTGAAAACAGAAAATACACATAAATGACATTAAAAAACCGATTAATTATAAAAAACTAAATGTATAAGTATATTAAAATTATTAATTCATTATTTTTTATAATGTTATAAGTGATTTTCTTACCTTTCTTTCTCCTTCATATTCAAATTTATTTTTTAAATCGAAGTTAAACCCTGTTGCTAACTTATTGTTGTATAAATTTGTAGAAAGTAATTTTCAATATTCATAAATATTAACTACGATTTCGTAAAATAAAATACTAAAACTTTATATTTGTTTTGTAATAAATATACATGAATTCAATTTATCAACCATCAAATAATTGTTTTTATTTCAAAACTTTTTATAAGTGTTGTTATACTTCATTCTCACCAGAAATTTTCATTTATATTATACTGTTTCTTTGCTATTCTGCCATTCATAAGTCTTGTACTAACACACCTTCATAAAAATTCTGTTTTTAATTTTAATAATTTTTGAACATTATTTACAAAAAGTCTTATGAAATTTAACCTATTATAAAAATCGAGTTCATATTGAATATTTTGTTCCAAAACACATTTATTCAAGTCGCTTTAAATAAAAAAAATTGTTCCATGATATTTCTTTTTCATTTATTAATTCTTTCTTCCTATTTATAAAGTTCATATTTATTTCTATCTGTTAAACTGATAATAAATCCTATTATCAGCTTCTTATTGATAAAAATTGCGTATATTTTCAATATACATTTAAAAATTATCACTACTTTGACTGTGACTTGGAAAATGAAATAGTTAAACCATTTTATTTCAGTAAATGTACAACCCGTCACTATATTTTATATTTTTAAAAACTACTCAACATTAAAAACCTCTTTTCTCGACAAAATAATACTTTCATTCATATTTAAATTATAAATTTAAATTTGCGTCTATTTAGATTGGCATATTTTTATTATTAAAATTGCATTTGTTTTTATAAAGTATATATTTTTGTTATGCAAACAGCATTCTTTAAATATAAACATTTTTTTAAAAATACTAGGAATAGATACCAGAATAGAGAATACTAGACGCAACCAGAAGAAAATGTTACGAATCTTTTATATAATTACATTACAAATTAAATATATTTAACTAATTAGTTTCATATATTTAATATCCAATTCTTTAAACGTAGTTTATTACACAGGCAATTCTTTTTTAACATAAATGTACTTTAATTCCAGTAAGCAAAATAATATGAAAACACAGAAAAGAGAAATATAGACCAGAATAATTGAAATTTTTCAGTTCATTTTGAATTTTATGTTCCAAAACCACATTTAATTAAATTAATTTACTTAAAATTATCTATCAATTAAAATTATCTAATATTAAATCTTTCAATTAATTTATTTATTCTTTTTTCCTTCATATCGGTTCTATTTCTATTGCGAAATTATTGTTGATACAAATCGCGATTTTGCACCCATTTTCTCACATTTAGAAATAATCATTATTTAGACTATGATTTGATAACATAAAAATTTTAATGATTTTATTAACAATTTAACTTTTTAACAGTTTTTCCCTACACAAGTCTTATAGTTACTTAGTCTCCATAAACATTTTGTTTTTATTATAGTAATCATTGAATTATATTTACAACAAAAATTAAAAATTAAAGTATATTTATGCTAAAAAATTAATTGTTTTATTTATTGGATAATATACTACATTTACAGAATTTGATATTAAATGTAGGAAACTAATTAGTTAAATATATTTAATCTGTAATGTAATTATAGAAAAGATTCGTAACATTTTCTTTTGATTGCGTCTAGTATTCTCTATTCTGGTATATATTTCTAATATTCATGAAAAAAGATGTTTATAATTAAAAAAACTTTTTGCATTACAACTATTATATACTTTATAAAGAAATACAAATGCAATTTTAATAATAAAAATTGTCAGACTGAATCAATGCAAGTTTAAATTTATAATTTAAATATGAATGAAAGTATTATTTTTGTCGAATAAAGAAGTTTTTTTTTAATGTTAAGTAGTTTTTAAAAAATATAACAATTAATGACTGGAGGAAATTTCTTGAAATAAAGGGGTTTAACTATTTCATTTTACCAAATGACAGTCAAAGTAGGAATAATTTTTAAATGTTTATAAAGAATGTTGAAAATCGCGATTTGTATTAATAAGATGACAATACGATTTAATATCGATTTAACAGAAAAAACAAATACGAACTTTACCAAAAAGGCAGAAAGAATAAATAAATTAATAGAAAGAAATATCATGATTTTTTTTTAATTAAAGAAACTTAAAAATATGTTTTCGGAACATAAAATTCAAAAATGAACTCGACGTGTACAATGGGCGAAATTTATAATATTTTAATAATATTTAATACATTGTAAATATTGTTCAATGGTTATTGAAATTAAAAACAGAATGGCTATTGAGGCTGTGCTAGTGCAAAAAATGTACGGGAAAATTAGTATACAATGTATTGAAATAAAAATAGATTGATTTTTGATAAATGAGGTTAATGAGATAGATTGAGGCTAATAAATGAGCATAGAATGAGGGTTGCTAAATTGAATTAGTGTATATTCTTTAATAAAAATATAACATTTTAACTATTTTATTTTACCAAAGTTTGAAAATACATGTTAAAAATTTCTGCCGTCAGAAGTTCGCAATAATGTTTAACTTCGATTTAACAGATAAGATTAAATATGAAGAAAGATAGAGGAAAAAAAAAACGAAAAGTTTATAAAAATTAATAAGGTAATAATTATAACATGCTTATAAATTTTCTGTTGATAAAATTTGTGTATGTTTTTTGTTTTTATTTACATTTTTTTTTAGTTTAATGTTATAATTATAATTATTCGATATTTATTGATCATACATTTGGGATTGTGGGAAATTTAACAAATGTACTCATTGTGTAAATATACAGTAAGTACTCTAGTTAATAAATACATTTACTTGTCAAATCTATGTTTTAAAGAAAACTTTTAATATAAAGTACTGATGGTCAATGGATAATAAAATTTTGGTATAATTAAATTTCTATGAGTTTATAAAAAAAGATAAGATATCAAACTGAAAAAAATATATAAATTGATTGAAATAAAACAGAAATAAATTAATCACATTAAAAAATATTTAAAAATATCATTTATATTATCAAAATATCATCCTTGGTAAACTTTATTAAGTGTAATACAATGGAAAAACAAATTGAATTGAAAAATATCATCATTAAAATATAAAAATGTATAAAAAGAACACAAAATCATTTTCTGAAACAATTATTTGTAAAAATTGAAAAATAAGAAAATTTAATAAGAATCAAATAAATCCCTTTACCAAAATAAATTTTTGTATAATGTACCGAACACAACTGGGGTAAAAAAAAAAAAATCGGAATTAAAATATAAAAATGTATAAAAGAAGAAAAATCATTTGATGAAATAATTAATTGTAAAAAAAAAAAAAAAATATTAAAATTAAAATAAATTTCTTTATTAAAATAAATTTTGCAACACATTGAGGAAAAATAATAAATAAAAAACTCAATAAATTACTCTACCAAAAATAAATTTTGTAACATTTTGAAAACAAAAATCAAATTAAAAAATCAATAAGTAATAAATATCTTGTATAAATTGTGATCAACAATTTATAAATATGTGTCTTATCAATCCAAACCCCATATAAAAAATACAACGATGAGTCACTCCAATGTTGCTCCAGAAAGAAAAAATTTTTAAACAAAAATTATTTTTCCATACATTTCAATCCAAATCGCAGTGTTGCAGTAGCACATTGATGAGTTACTCCAATGTTGTCACCTGAAAAAAAAAAAATTTTTTCTTATCAGTCCAACACCTTCCTCCCTCCTCTATCAAGACGGATCAGCTAACATCCCTTCCGGTAAAAGCGTAATCTTTCTCTGTGACATCACTTCCGTTCCCTATATCCCTTTCCGTATATTATTAGCGACGATTCTTTTTCGGTTTTTTTTTTAACCCTTTTATTTCCTCATGTGCGTGATCAGCATCGAGCCATTCCGTACAACAAATCAGGAATGTTGAAATCTACATGTTGAATTTTTTATTTAACCGTGCATCATCAACTTACCTTTGTGTTCAAGTCTATGTCTTTAAGAATATCATTAAATATTTGCTATGTAGAAGCGACGAGGCTTTTTCAGTTACCTTTGTATTTGCTCGTATGGTGATTATCATTGTGTCACTTGGTACATGTAATCAATGATTTCCCACATTTTTTTTTTTTTTTACTTAGTCGGTGCAGGCTTTAAAAATAGACTTTTTGAGTAACAATTTCCTTTATGAGCTACAATTTCTTTTTCTAAGATTAATTTGACTTCGTGTAGACATTTTTAGAGGAACATAATTCATTTCTCATTAAATACATTTCTAACAAATTTCTACTGAGAATTATCCTACTTCATTTTCATATTTAATTTATTTTGCAAAGATTCTTAATTTAGTTTTCATAGAATAATTATTTATGTATAAGCTTCGAGGTTTCATGTAATTAATATAAATGAGGAGTATTATTAATAATCTGCAATTTCTCGTTATTATTGACGCCTAGTCGATTTGCTTTTATAAGCCAGGCATAAAAATTTTAATTCCAATTAAAAAGGAGTTAATTATAAATTAAAAGGAGTTATTACTTCTCTATTCTTTGAACATCGCTTTACCTAATAAGTTTCCATTGTGAAATCTCTGATTTAGAATGATCAACGATACAAAATAATGGGTCTCATTTTCAATATTATATTATTGATAGCGAGGTCTAGAACTAAATTAAGAGCAGGAATACTAAATCCCTTCATTATTAACTTAACAATCGGAGAAAAATTAGATTTTCTGAAAAACTCAAAAATTGCTCCTAACTTGGGTAGATTGAGTTTTTACACCATTTTTACTTTGAATACACTTTAAAATAACAATCGACAAAAAATTAATTAATCATATCTCTGGAAGAAGAAAAAAAATGCTTGTCAATTACAACTTTGTTTTGTAAACGCTGATAATTTTCTTTCTTTTTTTTATTAAAAAAACTCGAAAAATTAAATTAAAGAAAATTGAACTGATTTATTGTCAGAAAGTACCTCAATCAGAATATTGAGTTTTATGTGATCTCCGAAATTCCAATTTCATGATATTCACGTACATAATAATGAAAGTCTACAATACGACATATGGTATATTATTAGCGATGAAATGTCTGTTGAGAAAGACTAAAAATTTTTAACAAAATAAAAATACATTAGTTTGTAAGAAACAAGTAAAAATCATAAAAAAATGGTCCAACAATGCTTTAACAATGCTTTACAAATTAGGCACAAATGAAAAACAATGGAATTAATTTATATATATCAAAAAGCAATGTATCTTAATTCAATTTTTGGTCAGCGTCCATTTGGAGTACGATCACTTTGAATATACAGGAAAACAGTGATATTCCATACTCAAAATGATGGTGTTTATTAATTCCATTGGAAGAAAATCCCATTATTGTGTCAAGGTAATGCGAAGACCCTGAAGATTTCTTATAACCATCCTACTCGTCACAGTGAAATTTTCATCTTTTCGGCGCATTTCAAGAAAGATATGAAAGCATCTTTTTTTAATAAATACCTCTTTCGATTTGAAAGAAAGTCAAAAGAGCAATTCTTTTTTATTCCTTTTCAATCCGCACATAAATCAGGAGAACTCCATTTTCAATATCTAAAACCTATTAAATGCATTCTATTCCATAGAAATACAATTTGTGTTTCTAAAAATCAGTCAATGCTCCAACGCAATGTAATTCGTTCTCCGTAGATTAATGAATCAAAGCATTTTTGCTCAATCCATTTATCATAGTTTATTTTACTTTTCTCTGAAATGTATATTTTGGAAACGTCATTAATATTTTGCCCCATTCTGAAAAGGTTCATTTCTTTCTCGGGGAGTAAGGTGATGATTTTGATTAAAGAGAAAGATTCTAATTTGTGGCGAGGGAGGGGTGCATTGAAGAAGAAGAATGTCTTAGTAAAGAAATGTCCTCCCTTTTTCGGCTGTAAAGATGAGATATTAACGCATAAATTTAAATTTGCGTCTCACCACGGGCACGACAGCTATCATTTGCTCCATGCAGGTTAAATAGTTTTACTCTGGAGTATAAATCTTCACTTATCTACGAGTGATTTTTTTTTCTAATTTTTAGATCCTTTGATCAAGATAAGATGATTTAAGGAAGTTAGCTGATCTCCTAAAACAAATTGGATGCCTGTACGAAAAATGGAATTTGAAATATTTTATATCAGCAAAAAAATTCATCAATTTATTTGATGTAAATAAGAACTTTAATTTAAATGTCTATCTGAATTTAAAACTCCTTCGCCAAAACTGCTTGTTATCGAAAGAATTTTATGTACATCTTAAAATTAATTAAAAGGATAAAGTTTTACATAGTTTAATTTGCCAAAAAAATGAATTCAATTATTTTTCTTGCAACCACTTATGAGTTATAGATAAACAAATGTACTCTTAACTAATCAATGTTAACTCCAATATTGCACGGCTCATGCGCGGATGGTATGCAGGAGGACACATGTTAGAATGCGTTAATATCGTGGAAACTCGATGGAGATGTGCCTCGCATCGATCGTCAGGGTGCTTAGTGGGAGTTTTCTCTTATATTGCACACAAATGGGGGACAGTTACCTATAAAAGTCCTTTGTAACACGTCGGTTATTAGCATACATAAGTGGAACAAAAGGCGCACTGATGTTCAACACATAAAATTCCAATAGAATAACTTCCACCTACAATATCGTAAGTTAGGAGCAGTATATTCAAATGAAGCATATCTGTAAGTGTTGTTTTTCATAAGCAAACTCATGTCCATGGTTTCTCTTTAAATATTAATGAGTTATACATGCTGAAAGTAGCAGTACATAAATATTTCGCTGTTTATTAAATATCCTTATTTCGTATTTTATTTTTGGATCAGATAAACTGTAGTTAGACTTTTCCTTTCCGTACATGTCTTGTGACCTGGTTGAAAATATAACCAGGGAAACATGAACATACCCAAAATTACAATTATATTTTTATGGTCTTTTTGTATTTAGATTTTAAATCTGACTCTTCAGTGACTTAACCCATTTTATTTCATCAATTAATGTTTCTACAGATTTTTTTTTTAATTTTAAAAAGTGAAAATATTTTTCTTTCATATTCTGGAAGAGATTCTTTTACAATCAATAAACCAGGAAAAAAATAAATAACATAGAATTCTTTAAAATGTATTAAAAAAATTCAGGCAACAGTCCTTTTAAAATCTCAATGTATTATACTATATACAAAATGTCAGGCATGTAAAAATAGATTAGGTTTAAAATATTTGGTATAGTTATGAAGCCAAATTTTCATTAGAATGTAAAACAAAATAATTAAATAATCTTTTAATAATGCAATATTTTATCTACATTTGGCATTTCATGCCTTCCAAGTGATTTTTGGAGCTACGAGAAAAGAAAAAAAAACTGTCATTGCTTAAGTTTTGGACATCCTTTTATATAAAATCCTTTTTATTCTCAGTAAATAAAATGTTCCTAGGTAAAACTGAGTTAAAGTTTCTTATATTTATAAAATATCTTAATACTCTATATAGAATTTGAATTATTTTTCCTGGTTGAATTTGAGCTATTTTTCTGCAAAAGTTTTAAATTGATATTTTTAATTATTGTTTAGATTAAATTATTTTTGTGATGGCTATGAAAGAGTATACATACACATTTGCATTCCTTATAAAATTTAAATGAAGTTTCATTAGATAATCAGATATCTAAATTTTTTCAAATAATTTCCTTTACATTTAATTCGAAATATTTGTTTATAATACAAACAATTATCCAACAACTAAGAAAAAGAAAACGAAACATTTCAAAAGGAAAAGACATCAAGCAATATTTGACAAATATCTTGCCTAAAATGGCTAGAAATCTATTGAATTCTTTTTATTGCAATAGAATCTTAATTTTCCAAACAAAATCTCGTCTTCGATGCTACCCTCTTCAGACATTCAAGGTGCCTAATACGTTATGCAGACACTTGCAGTTCATTATGGCACGCAGTCGCTAAGGCTGTGTCGAGATCAATACTCATATCCATGCTAATCAATGGACAGAAATACAAACTGAGATGCCAAAGTTATTACTCATTTTATGTCTGACTCAGATTGCAAGATGGACTGAACGTGAACTTGCTTTATAAATATTAAATCGTATTCCTTGCTAATTGTTAATGTAATTAGTTTTTCAAAAGTTAAATGAATTATTTTTTAAACAGCTTAACAAATTTTTAAATATGCAAAGCTAATTAAAGAAGGTCTGGTTTTCAAGAATATTTCATAACATTTTTAAGCATCGTCAAAATTTTGACTAATTTACCATTACCATTTTTCTAACTTACCATTTTTACAAATACACTTAAGGAAATAAAAATAACTTGATTTTTATTCTAATTCCAATCCGAATCTAATGTAAGCTGATGCATGTTTTCTTTTCATTCAATCCAATTAGAATTCATTGTTATCCCCTCATGAAAAGATTATTTTTTACAAAAAGAAAGGTTTAAACTTGTAATGTATTTTCCATCCACAGGAGGGAGAAACAGACCTTAATGATTTCACTTCAGTGCGCTAACATTTCGCTTCTATCCTTCAGTGAATATAACCACATGTTAAAGACCAGAAAAATGTTCAAAGAGCCAAAAAAGTGAAATATGTTGCGAAACGTTTCAACGCAAGCTCAAACCGATCATTTGGTCTGAATTTTTAAACAATTTTGGAATAAATAAGAATTTGTATATAATAATTATTTAAAAAATTTTATATATATATAGATATATATATATATAAAACATTTACGATGGAGGCTTATTAAATGTAAAGTGAATTTTCGCAAATGATCAATATTTAATTTATATTGATTTGATATTCATTTGTTATTGATTTATATTCATTTGAATATTGATCTGAATACTACTATATTTATGAACAATAACATCAATTATTGACATTAAAGAATAAAAGGGTGCTAATTTATGTGTAAAATAAAACATTTTTTCCCATTTGAAGTTTTTTAAGAATTTTTTTTAATGAAAAATTTATTTGCTACCTTTGTATAACATACAGTGAATTTAGAAAGTTTTCTTAACAATTTATTTATATTTAAAAAATATCTGCAATTTCAAAATTATAAAATTTAGAAAGAAATTAACTACTGAGCATATGAAGATTTATTTGATACTGTACATTTTAATTTAACCATAATAAATAAATAAATTGTTCACATATTTAGAATAAAAAAATTCAAATCAGCTATTTATTAGATTAAAAATGTCCGTGCAATCAAAATAATTTACAAATTATTTACAATTAATATTTATTTGGATATAGTTTGCATTTATAATTGCTAAAACTTCGTGGCATGGATTCGACCAGTTATGAAGTAATTGGTTTCCAAATAGAATTCCATTCTTCTTCAAAACAAAACTTTTGTCCACGTTTGCTAGAAAGGTGTTTTTATCTTATTTTGATATTTAAAACATCCCAAAAATGCTCATTGCGGTTAATATCCGGTCAATGTGGAGGAAATTGAAGAAATTTTGGCGCATTATGCAACACCCAAAAATGTATGTTTAAACTATATAATTAGCTCCATTATTTAGTATGGTTTTGGTTTTGGTTTGCCACTCTTTGGTCATTTTTGTGCACACTTGTCATTATCTGGTATAAAAATGTAATCACGATTTAGTAGCCTTTTCGCAGAATTTGATAGTAAGGCTGTTTCCATGGCAGAGTAATTAAAAGAAAATATTTCGTGTTCGAGATAAATCGTGAACTGCGTTTAACTTTTTGCGAAAAACTATGCATCATGATTCTGAATATCTCAAAAACTTATTTTCTTTGATTTAATATTTTTGAATCTGATGGAGCAAGAAAGGCTTGAGGAAAATTCAGTCACAGTAATATATTCAAATACTCTTCTTCCAACAGTAAATTAGGGGTTTCTTGTACATGTTTGCGTTTGTTTAAGTGCCCCTGATGTTGGAGATTGGTTCATTTACATTGATTGGGATTATATGTACATTGATATATATATTAAAGAATAATTTACAATCAAGTGTTGCTGAAAGGTGACTCACTCATGATGATTATTTTATACCAGATAATGGTCCTGAACATATAGAATTTATCATCAATTTTCGGAAGTTACAAAAGTCAAAATGTCTTCAATTTTCTGCACATTCTCTGGATACCAACCCTAATAGGCATTTGAATGAAGGGTGCTGCTCAATTCTTAACGCGCGAGCGCGTGACTCACAAATGAGACACCAACCTACACCAAACACTAGCGTATGATTGGTTTCTTAACGTTGAAGACTGATCCTCCTCTGACTCGATATCGGCATCGAAAGTATTAAATAATATTAGAAAATTACCAAATATTTTAATTATTGAATCTATAACAAGAAAAGATCTACAAAGCTGAACTGAAATTTTATTTAATGTTTTGTCTTTAGTACGAAGTTGCGAAATGTAGTTCCTTTCATAAATTAAAGTTCCCAAAGGAATTAAAATCCTCCCTGATTCTAAGAAGCAAGCTTCAAAACCTCAGATTTCTTTTTATTTCAATATGTAAACTGAAAAGCGTCAAAAACAATTTGCACACTTTTGTTTTAAAAACGATTGTAAATTTGAATAAATTCGCATTTTCGCATGAAAAATAGTTTCCCGCCTTCAAATTTCATTTGTCTTAGGATTATTTTATTTTTAAGTAAAATTTAAATATATTTTGATAATTAGCTTAAAATTCTAAGTTCAAAGAGTTTCTGAAAATTCTAATAACCGTTTCCACGAGAGCCATTATCTAATATATAATAAAACATGTTTTTCATTATAGATCGACACTGCGCATATACATTTCACATTCATATTATGATATCATTTACATTGCTATTTGCCTAGCAGTCATCTGCGAAATATTCCTAGCCAATGTTTAATGTAAAATTTAACTTGTGGATTTTAATCGGGAAATAGTATTGGGATTGCTCCATAAAACACATTTTTGTCATACACTATCCCTAGCATTGAAAATCCCTGCTTGGAGGATTTATTGTGTTAAAATCGGGAATTGATTCGAGATGCAATATTCTTTTAAAATTCGTGCTGTAAACTATACAAAAATATCACTAATTTAATGTTTTAAGGACTATTTTAGTATGTAATTTTATAATTTAACTATTGTCATTTTTAGTGTTTTAAAAATCGTTCAATAATTATGAAATAAAAAAAAACAAAGATTTGATTGGGGGCCTGATGGCCGAGTGACTAGCACTCGGTGACACAGGTTTCGGGTTCGAGTACCGGAAGTGCCATGGATGTTTGTAGGGGTTCGGAATCCACTTTCAACCGTAGGTCCCAGTCTAATATGTCTGTAGAGCGCTGGACGTAGTGCTGACAACCTACCCCGTAAAAGAAAACATCTCCTGCCTAGAAATCTGCCAGCAGGCTGACGGCTTTGTCCCCCATGGGGCTGTTTGTGCTACTGATGATGATGAAATATTTGATTATCTTTATGCGTACAACATCGGGGGCCCTATTTACCCCACGAACAACCCACCGACGGCTGATTATTGGGTTAACACTACATTCCGGGAGGCCATTTTAGGGTATTTGGGTGCCGTATGGGAGAAAACCCCCCAGCATGCAGCCTGACTACTAATGCCTTTTACATATATTGTCACGATCGTTTCCCCCATTTCTGAAAGCGATTACAGCAGTGTTGCCAGTGGATTCGAATCTAGGCACTTCCGAACGCCAACTTAGAAAGTTGCCACTGCGCCACGAGTTGGATAAGTATTTGGGTTAGCTTACAAATATGTTGTTTCTGACTGCACTGAATATTTTTTGTAAATTTTAATTCTCACCGTAATACTATATTATAGACGCAGAATAGCGTTACTCCCTAAATTAAAAAAATTAGAAATAATAAATATTGTTTTTATATATACAGTCCAGTAGTATCTTGATTCTATCTCGATTTTTGATTTATTTACCAATTAATTATGTACAAATAAATGTACTGCAAATACGAACATTGTAAAACAACGTTGGTTGGTTTGTCTAGTATTTTGAAAACCAATATCATTGCATAATTTACAGCAAGTAGCTTAGCGTCAAATTATCATGATTTTTAAATTCTGTTGTCAAGGCTTTTTTTATAAAATTTTAATTGAAATCAAACATAAAACTTAACAGTTTCTTTTATTACATTATTATTTAATATTCATTCTAGTGGTGGTAAATTATAAAATAATTCAGACGTTAATGCATGTGAAAAAGTAAATGAATTGCATTAGACTAATAGCATGTGATAAATTAATAATTTATTTTATAAAAAGATATTAAACTAAATTTATAACGTAATAAAAAATAATTTTATAAGTTATTTAAATTTTTACAATAAAAATGCAAAGCTTATAAAAATATTATAATATAAAGCTTATAAAAGCTTAAACTAATTAAAATAGAATATTAATACTCTATTGCATCTGCATCAAAACATGCGTTAAAATAAACCTAAAATGAGCAATATTTCAGGATTTCTAGAAAAAAGCTTTAAAAATTTACGAAAACTCACTAAAATATTCTACAATAATTGAAATATGAGTTTATAATAGTAGACTATAAAAGCTTTTATGTTAAAATGATGATATTTTAGAATTGTAGAATATTTTAGTGAGTAATGAATTTAGTAATGAATGATTAAGCAATGAATTTTTACCTCAAAAATCACCTTGAGAAATTAAAAATACAGAGACGGTATTTTGTATTTAATGAATGAAGAAATCAAAGTAACTCAAACTGAATAGAGAATGAACTGAATAAGACTTGCATTAGTTCAAAATTTGCCTTAGGAATAAAATAAATGAAATTTTCAACAGACACATAATTATTTTCAGCTTAACAAATACTTTCAGAATGTTACCACAGTTTATTTGATTCACATTTTAACTTGTTCAATTTCGTTTGATAATATAGGTAGTACGATTTTATTTTTAATATTGATCTATTCTGGCAGCTTATCTTATTAAATTAAAACTCCAGAAAAGGAGTACATAATGAAGCAAAAATTAATTCTTCAACTTCTATAAAAATATTTAATTCATGATTTGATAAAATATTTCACCTGAGTTTTTAAGGTATATTATATAGGTCAGACTTCTTTGAACTGCAATTTAAATATTAGAAATTTTAAAAATTTTGAATTATTTTAATATATTTATATTAGGTAATTCATTTCTATGCAAAATGTATTATAAACTTGTTCTAATACAAAAAATATGACATTAAAAATATTTTCTAAAAAAAAGTAATATCTGAATTTTTATTTAAATTTTTTATTTGCTGTAAAATAAAACTTCGATATTTTATTTTAATATATCAACTAATAATAATAGGATTTGTATTCAAGTGACAATAAATTGTCGTGTCGATATGAGTGTCAATATGTATTTAAAAATATTTGTGTATTAAGGTAAAAAAATTTTGTAATCATTATATAATTCATGTGTTTTGGTAGTATATTTTATGGTTTGTCCTCCACATGAATTATATAATGATTACAAACAATTTCACCTTAATACAAAAAATTATAAATACATAGACACCCATATCGACACGACAAAAATTGATGCAAAATAATAGTTAGTGTCAATAATATGTAAATTATTTTAATTTAATAAGTAAAAATGAATTACAAAATTACGAAGCTGGCATTTTTAGAATCAACTGTTTTCTCCATTAAAACGAAAAATTTTATAATTATGAAGTATTTCATTGTAGCAATACCGATTTAATAATGATAATTGTAAATAGTATTTTGTAAATTTAGAATGAATAGTATAAATCGTTACCATTTCTTTGCGATTGAAGCTTAAAATTCTTTTCAAAAATTAGTTAATGTTTATTAAGCTAATTGAATATTGTCATATGTAGTACTTTTAGTTATTTTTCTTTATTTTTCTGTTAGAGTTCATGAGATTCCTGTCATTGAATTTTACTTTTAAACTTATTTGTTTGATGTTTATATTTTAAATCGCCTTTCTGTAGAGTTATTCGAAAAATTTAAGAAAGCAATTTGAACTATTTTATTGTTTAATTTTTTTATTCTATCTTTTTATTTATTAAAAAAAAAAAAGAATTTTTTTTTTTTTTGCATAGTAGGATATTTTTAATTTTTTCACTTCATTTGCGAAGCATGTAATTGAAAGAATAAAACTTCTATAAAACATCTTCCTCAAATAAAGGAATAAAAAATATTCAAAATACATGGTTTAAAAAATAAAATATTCAAAGCACACATTTCTTTTGTTTGCAAACAAAAAAAAAATTTGAAGTATTCTTAGAAGTTTTATTCATGACGTCTGACAAATTTTTAACCACTTTTGAGTAGGAGTTTTTATTCAAATTATGACAGAAGCATTTACGTTTTAACTATATAAATAATAATATTACCATTTGAGTTATAATAAATTAAGATGTTTCCTGGAGTCATATTGACAGTGTTATCTTAATTCATTAAATAAAACAAAACTAAACATCTTCTAACTAAACCCCTATCAAAACCATTAATTTTTACGACGTAAAAGAAAATTATCTTTCACGTGAAACCAGTTTAAAGATTAATTGTTTTGGGGCTTATTTTTAAGAATGTTGGAACTCAAAAATGTTTTATGACACTTTTTAAAAGAGATCTCAATTTAATGAATAAAACACTTTCTCGAAGTTAGCATTTTTTGCAGACTTAAAAATATGAATATCATTAAAAAAAAAGATGATTAATTTCCGAATATCTTTAACTTCTTAGAATTGTCGAATACAACTGTTATAAATATCACAATATATGTATATATATATATATATATACATATACATATATATATGGCATATTGTTAAAATTAAATTACGTTGATAAATGTTAATATATCAATATTGATATTTCAAAGCATTGTTCATTAATGAAACTCTAACCAGCATAAATATTAAGACAAAACTCAAAAGATAATAAAGGTTGGATTTGCTTACTTTCGGGTAAAGAAAATTTATCAAATTTAGGACTGGTTAATATGTACTATCAATATTATGTCATATCTAAAACTTATATTAATATTATGTCAAGTGAAAATCTTAAATAAAAGTGATTGTAAATATTTATGATCATAAAATGTTATTAAAGTAAATTACTGCAAAATTACTATTGCTATAATACAATATATTATTTTTGAAGATCAAACTAAATGTGTCTTTATAAAAGATATATTTTTTCCTAGTTATTTAAAGACTGGAATTTAAAAATAAATGTTTGAGCATAAAATATTATTGTATATGAGTATAAAAATATTATTGTATAAAATATTATTGTATATGAGTATAAAATATTATTGTATATGAGTATAAAATATTATTTTACTGATTCTGACTGCCGAATCCTCTATAAAGCTAGAAAATTATATATAGTGCTCTTAATAATACCTATGAAATGTAACAAAAACTGAATACAACTCTGAAAGGACTGTTTAAGATAAATAATATGTTGATAAAGCATTGCTTTTAGAAGTGAATAAAATATACATCATTATGAAATAGAATTTTTGTTTATAATAATTATTATTCTTTTTTTATTTTTTATTTATTTTTAATTAACATTGTATTGTACATTTAAGAAAATGATTTTTTTAAACATTATTAAATAAATTTTTAATATTTTTTTTTATAATAATCTTATAATTTTACAAGTTTACACAAGGATTTGTATAGATTGTTAAGTCCTTTTGAAATTTAATTTGATCTTGTTATCAGTGAAACGAAATTACTTTGTTATTGCAATCTTTGATGTTCTATGATTGTACGATTATAGTTTTATTCGTTGCCTTGATTAATACTATTAGTATTAGTTGAGTACAAGACGGATAAAAATAATTAGAATTTTGTGTGTAATAATCAGCTCAATTCTTATTTCTAAAGACACAGAGAAAATGACTTTAATTTTTCAACTATGTATTCTGTTTCATTGAAATAATTGATTTCCTTTCCAATTTAATCTTCTAGGCGAGGTCTCGGTTTTGCAACATTGAAGTGCATTGCAGATAATAAATACAGTTTTTGTTGTATGTAAAGGGAAATTAATTATCGATTCAGACGGTTACTTCTTATCTTTTTAAGCTAGATTTAGAAATAAGATGTTACGATACAAACGTAAGGTTTTATAGGCTTTGATGTATTGCATGAGAAAGTTTCAGATGGAAAGATTATAGATTTTGACTTTATTTGGAAAGAGTTTAACTTTGGACCACTTGGCTTTTTTTCGTCTTGTAAAGCCTGAAAAAGTAATGATAGTTCAATACTTATATTCAAGGACATTGTATTCATGTACTTTGTCCATTGTATTCCATTCAAAACACAATTATATTGTGGAAACTTGAACACCTGCTTTATGAATGTTCAATACATGTTAAATATTTGTTATATATAATTCAAAATAGATTAAGCCACATTAAAGTATGCAAACTGCATTTACAATTTGTTTTGGAAGAAAGTTTTTTTTTTTTTTTTAATCTTTACTAAGTACAGACAATTTTTCACCCAACATTCTGTTGTATATGAATATTTCACACTTGAGTTTAGTCATTCGGCATTTATATGTCAGATGTGTAGCAATTATTCAGAGTTGAGGGCTAAGCTTTACTCAGAGTGAAGCCTCAGAGCACTCAGAATGAAGATTATGCATTTTTCAGCATGAAATCTCAGAGTTTCTAAGAATGGAGTTTAAAGATTTCTCCAAGTGAGTTAGTTACAATAATTATAATTATTAATCTGTAATATTTATCATTTGTAACGTACATCTGAAGTATTCATGTGCCTCAATCCCAATCGATTAACTTTCTTGGTTCAATATTCATCTAGTATTGAATAGCCTTCCTTCAGTTCGGAAGACTTTAGAACCAGGCTGCTCCAAGCTCTGGCGCATCATTATCTGCTTTTAGAATACGTGGGAAATAAATTGTGCATTATACTAGAAATTCCTGGTGGTGCATTTAGACCTTAAGTCATTTGCCAGCTGTCATTAGATGCAAGGTTTCAAATGCCAGCCATTTTGACCTGGCATCATTTGCCATCCATATGGCGGCAACGTAGAAGATCAAGCATTACTGGAGTGAGGCCTGTGGCACTTTTCCATTTGGAATGAACAACTGAAATATTCATATGCCTGGAACTCAGTCGATATACTTTCTCTTGATTGGATACTTATAATCCCCGATGTAGTTGACGCTTTGTTGAGTATGGAATAGTGTTCATTCAGTTCGAAGCCTTAATAATCACATTGCTCCGATCTCTAAGACAGTATTATATGCTTTTCTAGAATTTGTGAGTAATAAAATGTGCGATAAACTGAAAATTCTTTAGGATCCATTAAGATAGATTGTTTCAAATGTCGGACACATTGGCCTGGGGATATTCGACACTAAAATGGCGATATGTAACAAACTTTTGCATATCTCAGAACGCATCAGAAGATGTACTGTTCAGATCTTTTTTGCCATCGAAATTTAGTATATAAATATATATCTATAAATAAATATATATTTAATATATAAGAATATATCCCGAAGTGGCAAACAAATTTTATATTCGATTCACATATCGAATAGAGCTCAGAAGTATGCTGTCCATGAGCTTCAAACTCATAATTACTCTAAATGATAAGAACCACTTATTATGTCCAAAATAAATTGTAAGTGTTTGCACATTAATTCAATTTAAAAGATTATGAGTAACAGGCTTCGATGCAACAATATAGAGAAATATTAATGATCTTATCTAATTAATTAAGATATTAACTTGGCAAAGCTTTTCTTTTCTATCGAGTGACGATTGAGGACATTAAGACACGTGAAGATGTTTAGCATAGTATTAAATCCGCATGGTTCAAAATGCAAGCATTTTCAAAAAAGTACATGTTATCAATATTCCAGGATAATAAATTTGTCAGCACTGGCTCAAGAAAAAGGAAACGCAATCAACTTTAATGAGGAGAATTTCTGCGCGAAGTCTATTCAAAATTGTCCGCATTCATTGTTTCGCCGCGTCTCATCTTAAAAATACAGCGAAAAATGTTTACTTCGAAAACTGAACTGAGGAATGAGTTCCCGAGTGCAAAGATATTCGTTTGAACCCTGGAAAGAATGCAACAGCAAAACTGAAAACGTTAGTGCAATGTTTAACTTCATTAAAACGGGCGCTCGTCTTTCGACGTCATTTTTATCGTTGGAATGCCGAAAATTTGAAACAAAATGTGAGTTAATTTTTTTTTTCTCTTGGGTCCGCTTCGTAATTTGCACGGACTAATCGTTTAACTAATTCTCTCTCGTCGGGTAATTAATCTGGATGTAACACACAGGGCGGTTCCGCTTTTGAAAACATACCTCCTCGGCAGGAGTTATGGAAACTGATTTCTGGAGAAGCGGTAATTTACTCAAGGGAAATATTTTTCCAGAATGGAAGATTAATCGAGTATGGAGTTTATTGTGAAATCCCTAGTTCATTTGGTTGGGGCAATTGCAATTGGATTGCTAAATCGAAGCTATTGGTCGTCGTGTGGATTGGGCAAAGAAAAATTATTGTTAATGGAAAGTCCAAAAGGTTTCAATTAGTGTATCAGAAACTCTAACGAACCTTATGATAATTTAGAAAAGAAACACAAATTGTTTCGACTAACTTAAGTTATGTAGGAGGGTAAAGTTATTTTAATTTGCTCAATTAAATTGTTCTCCTTTAAAAGATTGTATCTTTTCACTCATACTTTCTAATCATTTTTATTCTTATCTACAGAATGTGGTGTTTCTATTTTTAGGATAGTAAGGTCATTAAAATTAAATTCTCTTTTAAATATTTCATTATTTTATTAGATTCAAGCTATTCACTTTTCAAGATTTCATAAATAAAAAACTTCACACTTTCTGAACATTTTTTTATGAACAACTATAGGATATATACTTACTGTTATGTAGGATGGTAAGACTATTAAAATTATCTATTTCAATTGTTCTCTTTTAAAAGATTTCTTTATTTCACTGATTTATAAAACTTCACATTTCCTAAACAATTTTTATACACAATTAAAGCATCATCGCTTTTGCATTTCAAATTTAATGAGTAATAGACATTTTTCATGCTTCATTTCATTATAGTAATTAAAATTCCCATAAATTCAGGATAAAAAAAGTTTTAAAAAATCGTATTTAAATGCAACTGCTTCGTTTAATTTTATTTATATTTTAATTGGTTTAATTATTTTTTAAATTTTTATTTTTACACTTAAATTGTATCTAAGAAATTTTGAAATTCAAAGAATTTAATTAGTTTGTAATAAAGCTTTTGTTTGGAAAAAAAATAATAATGGATGTAAACTGAATCATTATTTTTTTTTAATAATATTTAGTGCTTTTGTTTTATTTTTAATTGGTATTTAGTTATGAGTTCTGTAATGGAATCGAGGGATGTAAATTTATAAATACAATTATAGATATACCCCTTTTAAAAATTAGTTACTATTAATTGTTTTATTCTACAAATTACATTTCAAAAAATTTCACTTCTGCAGAAATATTCAATGATTATTCGTTAAAAAATGAAATCTTCTTTCATTGAACTTATTTTTTGTTCCTAATTTATACTTTTATATTTTTGAACTTATTGATAGTATAAAATGTTGAATTTTATTATTAGTATAACATAGCCATTTGAAGATTGTATTGACTCTAATTTAAAAAATAAAGCAGACGAGACAAAACTACTCAGAAATCCTATAATCATTTAATATAACAGTAAATATATACAATAGTACCTGCAGTAAATTTTGTAACATAATTAATGTTGAAAAATTAAAAAGTACTTTTAAACATATTCATTCCTGTATATAATCGAATATTAGTACACTCATTTTAAGATATAGAAATGGATTTAGAAATAAAAACTTTTATAGATTATTGTTGTAATCAGGTTTGAATGAATCGATTATAACTTGTAAAATAACGTAACGATTATTAAGTTGTTAAATAACGTAATTACATGTTTTTTTTATTTTACTTTTAATATTTTACTTTTATACAATAGGTTAAACAACATATATCCAGTGCCATGTAAATATATATTTTAGTTCGAATGGTGAAATTTCAAAATATTTTGCAATTTTAAAAATCAATAATTGCAGCAATAACTTTTAGTACATACTGCATAAATTTGAAAATTTCACCTACAACAGACATTCATGCAAAAGATCTGTCTTATGATGGAATGTTATATGTTTTTCTTTTTAAATAATGAATCCTTCTATCTAAATAATGAATCATTCGTGTTGAATGTCATTCTTATCCTCACCCTAAATAGTCACAAAAAGTCCTGTACGAAAATTAAGAATCTCCAGTTTTTTATTTTTATGATTAGGAATAGTGAATAGTTGTCTTTGTCCAATAAAGTTAGTTAGCTTCCAGAAATGACTGGTGAAATATTTAGCTTTCAAATAATTTATTGAATTAGCAGTACATCACAATATATACTGAATAGCAATCTAAAATTTTGTTATAAACATTCTTGCATAAGTTCTCTACAGCAACGCTTCTAAAAGGGTTAGGAAACATCTCTGCCTGCCTGCAAAAAGGTTGGGTGTTCTCTGTGATTGTTTCATTGACTGTTCACTTTTTCTCTCTCATCCTTTTCCTTGGTCTATGAATTCTCTATATATACGAAACACAACCTCGCCATAAGTACGCCACGAAATCTATTCAGAAAGAATTACCAGTTGGCCTGGTCTCCTCATCTTCATATTCCTTGTTTTTTTTCTCCACTGCATATCTGACTTATTGATCCAGCTTTTCCAAGAAAATACCGTTGTGGGTTTCCTTGGAATGATGTCCTTTTACAGTTCTTTTGTTTTCTATATGATCCCCTGGATAGTTCGGTCAGAATGAAATCGATCCTTACAACTCCCTTCGACATCCGTCACAGGAGTGGCGATGATGCTAAATGAAAAACTTGAAGTCAGTAATTGTTTCATGACAACACAATAATTTTAGGTGAATATAATTTTAGGCAGTTCTCGCACTAAGACATTCAAAATTAATACAAATTATGGGAACATTGAGATAATAAAATAAATCTTAGTCTTATTCATATTGAAACATTACAACATACGTCAAGTTTGACCATTAATTTTTTTATTGATAAATTATCATGTAATATCTTAAATTTAAAATTGTCAACAAAAAAAATAATATTGGAGATCAAATTATGATTAAGCATAATTTTCAAAGGTTAATCCATTTTTTTCCACCTTTTTTTTTTGCACTAACAATCCCGCTTAAGTTTCCTTTTCTTTCCTCTCAACTTTCTACACCAATAATCACATTTAAAATTTCCTTTTTCTCACTTTCTATCAATAATCCTGAGGTTTTCCCTTAATTGGACAGACTGTCTCGTACGTCAAATAATAATGGATGCAAACTGAGCCATGATAATTACAGTGTAGACGACCTTGTGGCGATAACTGCAGACAAAACGATTGAGGATTCGTTCCAGTTCTGCTAAACCTTTTTACATCTTCGTTAATCGTGTCCGATAACAAGAATATTCCATGGTTGTTGTTGGGAAAGTTGCGATTGATTGGATTGATCAATAATTTACTGGGTAGCTGATACTCATAAATAATTATCTTCATATTCGAATTTGGATATTCTAACCATTGATTCTACGAACTCTCCTTTTTGAAACAGCAATTCTTCTGTTATTGCAACCATTAAATGGTTTTTCGCTATGTCCTGTGTAAATTGGATCTTTAGCAATAACAATCACTAAATCCTTAACAATATTCGGAATTTGTGGTAAGCTTCGAATGCATGAAATAGGATGGGCTAGAGCTAATGATTTCAGATTATTAGCAGCTTTCAGTTGCAGTTGAATGAGTAGTTCTTTGGGGATGGTGAGGATTAGCAGAAATACTTTAGATATCAAAACTAATGTTAAAATTTGGCTGTTGTAGATTAATAGCAATCTTTTCTTGTTATTCGCTAGAAGAAAGACTTTGTGGCACTTCAGTAGAAATTGTAGGTTACTGCAAGTTACCCATTTACTGCATACCAGTAGCAACATTTTGCGATTGATGAATATATATAGTAATATTTTGTAATTTGTATCCAGAAATGATCTTAACTGATTCCAGAAAACATTGTCCATACAGTAGTTGAAAGTCGAGACAATAGTTGAGGATAATCGAAATTGTATTTCAAGTCTTCTTAATTAGAGCTTTCATTGATGCCTTTGCAACTCTCTTTCTTTTCGTTCAAGCTCCCGTTTTTCTTTCAAGCCAGGTGCTAATAATTGACTGTAACATTCCTTTTACGAAATCAAGATCTTTGTCATATAATCATTTGCTCTTGGTAATAATCTAATAAGATATATTATGTCCATTCCAGAAGTTACATTTTCTCCCAACTCACGTAAATTTTTCGTACTACCTTTACTCAAGTTCGGCATAGGGCATAGAAAAATGGTTGCTCTTAACAAACAAAAAAAATCTTCATTACGAATAGAAATTTATTTAGGCCCTAGAAAATATTTGGTTGTAATGGTGACCGCATTTAAATTTAGCAACTCATTCTAACAGGAAGTATTAAATATCAGTCCATATGCACTATACATATTCGTCTAACAATAAATGATAATATCATCATAACAATTATTTAGGAATAATGTATAAGAATTAAAATACGAACAATATATAAAAATAGGCATAAACTTTTCCAATTTTAAAACATTGGCGTGTCCATATTTTTCGCTGGTTAGAAATAGACCACGTACCCAGATTTTAACCTAAATTTTTCACCAAAAATTACATTTGGTTTAAAATGGTACACTGGTATGTACATTTCATCCATTGACGAGAAATTAAGCATTGTTCATCGACGGAACGAAATAGCGCATTATAACGGTTTTACATTATAAATTATAAAATGTAGGAGCAAACATTTACAAAAAGAAAAATGAGCTCTCACCTGTAAAGTCCTGCAGTGTCTGATCATTTCGACGGCATTAGTAACGATTAAGAGTAAATGAGTAGTTGTCATTATTCTGTAAAGCATGTAGGGTTTCAGACATGACATTTAGCTTTCATATAATTTATTGTATTAGCAGCACATCTCTATACACACCGAATAACAATCTAAAGTTATGTTCCAAGCAAGTCCTATATTGGGTCTCTAAAAAACAACGACTTTTTTTCAAGGGTTTAGTAGCCTCTCTCTGCTGCCTGCAAGTGGAATGGGTGCCCTCTCTGACTGGATTGCTGGATTATTTTCTCTCTCATCCTTTTCCTTTGTCTCTGAGTCTTTATATATAATAAAATCAACACCTCAGGAAGTCCTCCATGAAATTTGTTTGAAAGCATGACTAGTTTGACCTTGATCTCTGCTATTCTCTGTTCCTTGTTTTCTCAACTATCAAGTGTCGTAGTGTCGTAGAATTTACTGATGTATATTTGTGAAATTAGTATAAATAATTTACAAGATATTCAAGAAAACTCTACTAAGGTTTTTTTTTTTTTTTTTTGTTAAAGGTAGAAAATTAATAAATATATAATTAAATTAATTTGTTTTAAATTTTCAGTCCTTGAATTTTTTTATTTTTAAATATGTTATTAGATTTTATATATTAAAAAATGACAATTATATAAATGGCAAAAATATAATGGCAATTTTTTGATTTCCTTATTTTTTAATATAAAAACATTTTCTGATTTGATTTAATAAAATTAAAATAGATATTATATAAAAGAAGCAAAAAGAATATAATTCATGCCTCAAGCTTTGCTTAAAACACAATTCTACAATAATTTAATTTTTATAATTTTAAAAATTTTATTGTTTTATATATACTATTAAAACATGTTTAATTATGTTAATCTGTGTCCTAACATAAAAATAAGTTGAATTAAAGTATTTAAATACTAAAATGTTTCTTTAAAATTTTATTTAAACAAATTTAAACATGTTCTTTGGATATTTTCTTTTGTTTTGTTTCATCACCAATATGTAAATTTTTTCATTTATTTACTTGCGTTGTGATCCCTACCCAAGGTCGAATATATTTTATTTGCTAAACTATGATTAGAAAAATATAAAAAACAGTTTTAAAATTATATCCCAGATACCTTCATATGGCATATACGTATAATATTGCAACAGTGTGCCACCTCTATCTATAGCTGTCAGATCTCTATATATATATATATATATATATGGAATTTTTTGTTTGATCTACTTGCACTACTTCATTTGCTTAAAAAAATTCAGACATTTTTTTATAAAATGAATTGCAATCATTTATAATTTACTTTAATGATAGGAGGTCATGTTTTTTACTCTTATATTTATTTTAAATATCTTAAATGCGATAAAATATTAATAAAGACGTAATTAATAATATTTTTATAACAATTTAATTGATTATTTTTTTTTAATCAAAATTTCTATAAACAATACTGTTCTTTTCTCTGTAATAATATCTTCTTTCTGGGTGTCAATGTAAGGAAGCAAAAGGCTCTCTTAATGAATAAAGAGACAGTATAATAGGCTACCATGATTATTTTTAAAATGTTTTATAACTATGGAATTAATTGCAATTTGTAATAAAATATATGTGCTTTATTATTTGCGCTGCATTTCTTAAAATTCTTAATAATTAATTTTTTAATCACTTACTTTACTCTATCAGTTTGATCTATTTCTAAGAAAACCCCTTAAGTGAAATTTTAGTTAAAGTTAAGAAATTTATATGACTAGTGTGAATATTTACAATGTGATGTGTTCATGATCACTTTAAAAATGACATTAGGCATCTAAAAACTTGAATTTTAGCTTGAAATTCACTTTTCAAGCATCTTTTATAATTATTAGTTAATATATCCTAATATGCTTTCTTATACTAAAAAAAAATGTTCTTATGGAAAGGAAAAATAATCGCTAAAATTTCCGAATCAGTATTATCTAAAAACAGCTTTACCTTTTAAAATTTTCATTGAAATAATTGAATGTAATCTGCGTGTCACATATTCTCATGTCTGTATCAATATATATATATTTATTTATATGTGTCTGTGTGTTTATTATAAAACCAGAAACAATATACACTTCCAAATCGATTTTCTTCAATTCTATCACTTACCGTTTACAAATGGAATGTTATTCTGTCCACTTCAAGTCATCGGAATATATTTCTAGATGAGTCTTGACTTTGATCCATTCATTTAGCAAGATGAAATAACATAGTTTACAAGATCATGAAATAGCACAGTATTCCATGATTAACCTACCCTCAAGGTGTTAAAAATAATTTCTTTTGTGTTTATATAAGTTTTCTTATTGGTTTTACTGATTTTTGGGGGTTTTACGGATTTCATTGAGATCATGTTTCACATCCTGTTATTGTATAAATTCTTATCTACTAATGCAGATCTACTTGTTCAACCATTGATATTTGTATTTGTCTAATAATTTTAAATTTCGTTTTTACAGTTTATGCGCACTTCAGATCTTGAAAAATTTCTTCCTTTTTTTCCCCTCAGAGGTCTTAACATGACATCCTACGTAGCTTTTGCATTGCGAACGTTATGATGATTTGTTATACAATTTGCTTGTAGCGAGTACTATTGTGAAAAACGATTGTGTTACCAGTTCATTCCTTGTCAGATCTCCTTTGTATCTTGTTCTGATGTATTGTAGTTTATATATATATATATATATATATATTGAAGAAAGATTATTTAACTCTTAAGTTATTGTAAAAAAATTAAGGAAGATTATTTATAGTATTAATTTAAAATTTATTTTCCAAGTTGTTACTATTACATTTTTAATGTTGATAAATTGAAGATATTGGGAATTCTTGGATTCTTGGAGAATTCTTGAATGACTATTTATCCAATTTATATTATTTAAGACCCTAAACGTTTAATTATTTACTATTTTTTTCTTAAAATTTTCCAAAACAATATTGCTTTATTTTCTGTGACTGGGCAATGCCGGGCCATATTTGCTAGCACTAAGTAAATTTGACCATAAAGTTTTCTTTTATATTTAAATTGTTTAGTCAAAAATACCTTTATTTTTGGTTAACAGTATTTTTCAACATAATTATCAAAAAAATGAATTGATTGCAATAAAAAAGTGTCTCTTTTGAATAAATTTTATCTAGAGGACCAAATATTTGGAAATTTGCATCATTTGGGAGAAATCTGGTAAAAAATAGCAATCCAAATAATCAATTTGAAAAATTCAGTTGATGAGCATATTTCTGTCCTTTTTTTACAAACCATGGGAAATAGAAAACTTATTCGTTATTTAAGGAAATACTCGCAGGTGAAGAAGATTATCATCCCATTTTCACTCTTCAAAATTCTCTGATATATTCGTAGTAAAACATATGAATGAATAAAAAAAAAAAACGCCTATTGATGTTTAGAATTTAAGTATTTAATATTCTTTAAAATGCAAATTTACCCAATTTTATGATCTAAAACAGAATAATAATAAACTGATATCTTGAATAAACTAAATGCAATATTTACACTCAAGTTAAATACATTAAATAATGATTAGCATTTTAGCTGAATGAGGAATACTTACTATTGAAATAATGGATAAATTATCGTGCCATTTCATTGATAGAAATATATATAAGTAGAAAGGTTTAAAAATACATATTGTATTTTCAGTTTTGTACAGGAATATTTTGGGAACTGGCAACAAGGACAATCCTGACCATGATGTGCAGCTTGCGTGATAGCGTGTGGTTATGGTCTTTAATGATACAAATTGTTATTTTGACGGCTGAGAACATTTTCTTGGCTCGAATTATGCAAAACGTGGAATAGCCTACAAACCCTTATTTAATGATTATAAAATTCACGGTGAGATGGTTTCTCTCAACAGCAAGATCGAGAGTAGACAATTCTGTAAGCACGCTATCTCGGCACTAGAGAAACCTCTGAAGAGAAAAAATATGATACCCATCACTTTCATTTTACCGTGTTCTTTAGAATTCAAAGCTTTACTGTATACAACAGTAGGCTGAGTTCTCTGTGAAACAATGAATTAATTTTTTTCATTGTATATAAAAGGCAAAACATTAAATTATAGTCTGTTAAACCTTTTAACAATAATAACGGAGTTTTTAAATTTTCTTTACGTGTACATTTCGTAAAGGCTCACCATAGAACATTTTATTATTTTCAAGAAATTTTTAAACATAAATCGTTAGTTTGATGTTATTTTTATAAAATTCAATTAAGATAAAATTTATGAATATTACTGTTATTTCGAATTTTACATGTTTTATTTCTAATACAGATTACTTCTATTATAAATTATGTATGGAGTGTTTTGACGCTACCACATAAAATGTGCAGAGCAAAAAATTATCATCGGGAGTACATAAAAGTTTTCCAAAGACATATTACGATGCACAGTTATCAACAAAAGTGCTTAAAAAGTATCTGAATTCGGTGTACATCCATTGTCAGATCCAGTTCACAGAAAATACTCTTTAATAGAAACAGGAACAGCAGTAATTGCATATAACAGGGTGTTTGCATAAAAGGTGCTCAATATGAAGAATATACATTCCAAAGCAGTACACAGCCCAGTAGCTTAATGTGCACAAAAGTGAAAGCAAAATTCAGATGAGACACTGAATCTCGTTCTGTAATTACTGCGGTTCGAAATAACAACTGTTTCAAGTGGTCTCATAGGAAAAACAATCTGGTGATCGATTTTGGTCACACAACCAAATCGACACATCCAATTCAGTGGCTTGAGTATCCTATATCCAACCAATAAAGGGGAGTTAGATTAAAATGCGCCATTATTTTATCTGGATGGAACATTAAGTATGTATGGTAGTTAATAATATGTCATCCATAAATCAGATAGTACATCACGAGAAAGATACCATGTATGAATTCCCGGGGAACTGTCTAGTCAGTAGATAGGGTCCATTAATGGTATTACCCAGTATACCGACCAGCACATAAAGAAAGCAGAGAATCTTATGTATGTGAAAAGTTTGGTTTGGTTTCTCGCTCAACTGTCATTTTTTAATACTTTGGTTATTTAGACCAAGACCTTCAATTTAACGTGGATTCCGAACCACTAACAATCAGCCATGGCACCACCAGCATTCGAAGATGAAAGTGTGATGGGAGTGAATGAGGATTGAAAGTAAATCCCACACGCCTATTGTAACTGTTGTTTACCCTGTTACGTGTGATACATGATTCATCTTATTACAAGATAAAAGCAATGAAAACATTGTTAGCTTAATGTTGTTATAATAATTATTCACTAAAGTGGATTCATTTTAGAAAGTCATCTGGAAGTAGCCTTTGCGTAGTCATGTAGAGAAAGGTGTATAGAATCTCTTTACTTAATATTAATGTAAGTTGCCTAGCTAATGCAAGTATGCTGATACCCCCATTTTCTTTAACCAGTGGAAGTATTTCACTTTTTTTTATGTGTATTGGCGTACGATGGATACTGAGAGTCATATTCCCTTGTCATTTTCAATGCACTGATAACACTTTGACCATAGATAAAGTACATATTAGCATATACACTTCTTGAATAGATTATAATTATGCGAAGATCCCAAGTATTTTTAAGTTAGCCCTACGACGACTGTTCGTTTGTATGACAGAAACCGTCTACTGTCTATATCTCTTTAAACACCGACTGTTTGTATTCATACAAAAGATATCGAACTCAAATTTATTAGACAAATACCACAAAGTGAAAAGGTGAAATAATTGAAAATTCAAGACCTTTCGAGTTAATGAACATAAATATGCCAATGAGCCATCAGGGCTGGCAGTAACTCCTGTTATCCATCTCAGCATTGAATAAGACATTCTAGGTTTGGAGAATTCCATGCTGTTTCTTCACGTTTTCAAATTTGATCCGATGCAAAAGTAGCGATGTATGCTGACACAATCATTTGCCATTTATCTAACAAACGCTTTCGATGGGCTCAGTAGACAGAATGGGCTGGCTGAAGCAGAAATACAAGCTGATGTGCAAAGAAATTTTTAGCATTGCGCTCCATGTGAGACCCCGAATTTCCTATTGAAATATGACCGCTGTAAAACCTTTCTTCTAAAGATATCGAATGGTACGTGCTTACATAGATTGTTATCCAATTGAACTTATGTCTTGCCGTGTATCTTTTGATAATTCAGTGCGATCCTTCTGTATCATACACACAATATGTCTGTTCATGTATGTTGTGGTTTGACGAAATTCGTCGATCGTTCTAGTCTATTAATCTGCTTGTCCTACATACAGCAATTTCATAACCATATCAATGTGCCTTGATTATTTTTGTCGGCTCACAGATAACGATGAGAACATGATTTCTTGGGAGGATAATCCGTAATCTTTACAAGTCATAATGCTTCCTCTATAAAATGTAAAAACCTGTTCAACTGACAGCCTGAATACAGCTTCATCAGAATCTTTGTGTATGTATTTTAACACATATTTGATCAACTTTACAATAATAAACATTATGTAACTGCATTAAAGTAATAAACATTAATATGCTCATCAAAGATTCCTTATAACAATGGGTAATATAGAACAATATACATATTATTGATGTAAAATTCAACCGAAATATCCGTCAGCTCACCTTCTTCTCCGATATAACGGCTAACATATTCTGTTTGAGTTTCGAGTAACATATTCTTTGAATATATCTTGGTACATTGGATGTTCTTCATACATGAGGAATTTGGATTGCTTACCACACGGTCCACGCAGCATTACTCTATAATGGTTTTATGCAGTTTTCGGTCTAATTTTAAGTCAAGATCAAGAATATCGGCCCTCAATATGATTTGGATCAATCTTATTTAATAATAAATATTTATGCGGCAAACGTTGTTCGTGCCATTTTGCTGAAGACCTCCAGTATCTCACAGGATCAAAAATCTCTCCTTTCAATATAAATTGAATGAATTTAATCACAAAACACCCCTGCAATTAAATCATGTTTATCCGAATGTAACTGTAGAGGAAGTAATTCATCTTGTATTCCCTTGTAAATGTTATGAGTAATAAGGTTTTCCCTAATTTCGAACATACGTAAGCAAAATTTGGGCATATTCATGCATATACAGCGGACTTCGGTAAACGCTGATGGCAAAATAACCAGCTTGTCATAGTTGTTTGCTTGGTCGCAATAGCAACCATCAAATGAAAGAACTTTTCTGATTATATTTTGTTTAATTTAATCTAATATAAATCAATCGTTCGCATTCAATTTCTGCGAAACCAAAAGTTGATGGAATAATTAGCTACAAATTAAAAGATGATTTGGTGTATCTTTGATCATGATTCGAAATGAGAAGGAATCCTTTTGAAGAAACAAACTTGTTTGTAATTAATTTATTGATTTTATCCCTTTGATTAATACGAATGTAATAACCAACTACACCTAAAGGAAATAAAATCAGATACTGAAGGACATCGTAAGATCTGTGTTTTCTGAGATCCGTTGAAGCATTTTGTCTTGTTTTTGCACGATTACGTCTCGCTTTCCAAAATCCTTTCTTGCTATGATAATAACAACTTCGTTATCTACCGATACGTTACTTTTCCGCTTGTGTTGACGGAACGGAACTATGTAGGTCCGGATTAATATTTCCATGTCGTTCGAGAGCAAAAGTCTAATACAATTTTTAAAACTTTTAACATAATTATTTCACGTATGTAACATACGTTTAATAGCTAATACCATATTTTTGTTAGTTCCAGGATTACAATCGATGGTCTGATTTACTTGAGCTTTTCGATTACTTACCTTCGATTACTGTTATCCAGCTGATTTACATGAAATATTTTGGGTCTTTTGTTTAGTAATGGTAATAGTGAACCAAATCGGTATATATCTGACTTTGAATTTTAAAAGTTGGCATAAATTTTGATGAAGAACTGTGTAATCACCTGAAAACAGGAATTGTATTTTTGTATACTTTTAGAAAGTTGTTTGAAACGGCTTTATCGTCCATAAATAATTTTAATGGTTCAGTTGGTTCTCGTAATGCATCTGTACTTTTTCTGCTATGAAGCAACATGTTCCAGAGATTTCACCAATCCATGTTTTTCCCTTGCAGTGAGGGCAAATTGCTTACAGTCCTTCCATAGCAATTATTAGGTATTTTTGTATTCAAGATTATTATCGTATTTGAATGCTTCATTTTCCAATAAAGACCATTTAGAAATTTGGGCTCTTTCTTGTCGTCTGCCTTCTTGTTCGAATTGACTGCTGTTTGTTGAAATGACTCATTTGATCGACTTTCAGCCATTTATGATCTATTAGATTCATATCTGTTCAAGGCACCGTCTCTGCTTTCTTCTGCTCTAACATTAGTCATTCTTGGTGATTATTCATTCTGGTTTTCTGATATCTGCATAATGTGCGACTCGTTTACAGTCAATTCAGGAAAATTGAAAGGTAATTGGCAACAATGATGTAGCAATGGTGACTTCTTCGGGGTTCAAGAGTCTAGATCAAACTGGGACATATTATTGATAAAATGGTAATGCAATGGTATATGAAATGACAATGTATGTATTCTTATTTATTAACCAAATTTTAGGTGGTTTCAATTAAGCAGTTAGTATATTTTATTTATTCATTTTACGTCAATCTGTCTATGAACAATATAACAGCATAAAAAATAAATTCAACCATGTAAAATACGCCAACCAAGAAACATCGCCAATTTGGTGTAAAACTTAGTTGGGTAATTTCTTAACGAATATTGTTGCAATTTGAATCGTCTTTTGTTTTTTTCGATGATCTAGACTTTTTATTAAAAGTATCTCTGCCTATTTTGGAGAAATTTGTTGTAATTTGTGACCGAGCGTAGGCGGACACACACACACACACAAACAAACTTTGAGAATATATATACATTTAAATATATCACTAGATTTTAGAACCCATTAAAAAAAAATTAAAATCTTCGAAATTAAAATTCTTTCACAATGAGTGAAAGAGAAAAGCAGCAAAAACAGGAAAAGATTATTAAAAAAAATAATAATCTATCATTTTTAATCAGTTCAAAATGTAAGGTTTTATTATTTTTTAATAATAATTTATTTTCTTTGCGGTTTATACAAAATTGCAAAAACATTTCTCTATGCATAATAATTGCAATTAGCTGAAGTTTAACTTTATTTTTCGAGAAATTCTTTCGTTGCATCATAGTGATAATTTCAGCAAATGTTCTTTTATTCTGTTTGACAAATGCATATATATTTAGTTCTTAAAAAAGCAAAAATAGACCTTGCTTCACTTAAACATTCAAAGGACTAATATTGTATAATCTTTCTTATTTTGATATTTATTTGTGTACAGTTTTAGTCATAGTATTTATGCTTATAATCCGTTTCATATAACATATTGTTTAATATATATATGTCACTTCAAATCATACGGGAATAAGTATTTCAAAAATGCTTTAGTGAAATATGGATAGCTTTACACATAACGGTTTTTATGTTAGAAACTCAATAAATGCATAACATAACGTATTTATAAATTACTAGTAGAATATATGATGGAAAAGGAATTTAATGAAAATGAAGAGTTCTTTCTATTGTAAGTTTTCTGAAAAATTCTATTGAACAGAAAGAAGGAAGAACGCGTCTAACAACATGATATTAGGCTTAAAGGGCTTTCTACATATTTTCATAAAGTGTTAAAAAAAATGGCATATTTCTTTTGAGAAAGAAAAATTCTATTCCTTCCTTCATTTAATATTCATTAGCCATTCTTAAAAGCAAACATTTGTTTCACTGAGTTCCTCTACACTGCTGGAGACCCTTTATTGAGGCAAAGAGCAGCAATATCTTTAAAACTCTACTGTCAAACCACTATTGCCCAGCTTCCATAAATAGCTGGTTATAAAAGGTCGTTCCATCTTAGAACACCGAATAGGGTTGTATCCGTTTCCGGATAGCACCATAACTTATTCTTAAAGTGCTATACTACAAATCAGTTTGCGTTCGTTTAAACAAATTAGAAGGGGCGGATACACACGCAAAAATCAATCAATCGTTATGCGTTGCAGCTGCAATTCCTCGCTCAACAAATGGCAGTTAAATCCTTTCAGATGTTTTGAATGGATTTTCGTCTTAGAATAATGGTGGGATGAACACTGTAGCAATTTATTTGATTGGATGAATCTCAAGCATGTTTTAATCCCATTTGCGTGCAAATATTTTACAGGAACTTAAATACAAACCTGCAAATGGTTTTCTGCATCCTTTTCAAGGATATAAAATAAAAACTGATACATGAAAACAAAAACAAGGGAGAACTTTCAACAAATAAAGCAGTAGTTTTTTCAATTCATATTATTATTACGAATTGAAAAGATCCAAACAAATGTCTAACTTTGTTTATTATTTTAATTTATAAAGACTATAATGTGAATGTACATGAATGCAGAAATTTTTTTAAGTGCTGTGTTCATATTTACATTGGCAAAGTATATTTCAAATTATTTTCATGAACTAATACTGTAATAAATTTTATAACTCATTACAGGTGAATACAGTCTCATAAATAGTTTATAGAATTTTGTACTTTTCCATTAATAAATAATTATAAGTTTCGTTGGTAAATGGTTGATTAGATGAATGATTTATATGAAATATGACAAACATTCATCCAAATACTCGTCAAATATTTGAAATGAATTTGGAATTTTTTTTTCTGACAAAAATACATCGCATACTTTAAACAAATTAAAAGGTTTTACATAATTTGCAATAAATCCTCAAATTTTACATCACTCTGCCTTTAAATAGTTGGAGCGGTTTTCTATGGAATCATTTGATAATTCAAAACTTCACCACTGGAATTTTAACTGAGTTCTTGCTAAATATAAGTAACATGACCTTTGGTGGTGTTCCGCGTCATATTCAAGTTATTCAGCAACTCACAATCTTCAACATATTTTTGGAAGCTTCATAACATTATATCTCAAGTAATGTTTCTTAGAAAGCATCTAAATTTGTTTTTATATAGGAAAACTTTTAAATAATGTAAACAAAATTAAATATGGAATCCTAATATATTGCATAATTTGGTGTTGCATAATTGGGATTCTTTTTCAAGAGCCAAGATTTTTCAATCCATGCAGCTTTTACTTCATTTCTGATTCCTATGCAATAGATATGCTTCCTTTAATTAATCGCTTTTAAGCCTATGAGGATGCTAATTTATTTGGCAATAGCCTGACTTCAACACACTGAATCTACTGCAGAATTTCAATAGAGAGTTTCGATTTCTCTGCAGTGTCATAGGCGCAGTCAATATCTATGAACTGACACATGCAAGATATTCAGTTACTCTAACGAAGATGTACTAATTCTCACAACAAGACTAATGGAAATATTCGAGAGAATGGGAGTATATGACATTAGCTGGAATAGTTATATTAGTTGCAACTGAAACATGAAACATAACGTAATATTTATTAATCTAATGAGACACATTCAATGTGGATAGCAGACTGAGAAACTGAAGTTAATTTTGATGTAATTGTACACCAGTTATTTGTCATGAATTTCCTTCAATAAATTTCAATCTCTTTACTGGTTTATTAACTTATATATGTACTCTTGGAAACAAACTTGTACATATATTTGATTAATTAATATATAATTTTAAAAGATATTTGTATATCAACGATTTTACATACATTTTAAGTGAATTTTACATTGAGTTAAGTGTTAGCATTAAAGCTTTTAAACTTTTATGTCTGTCAAATCTTATCAAATTGAATCAGATTTTCTAAGCTTGATGTCATGAAGATTTAAAAATTTAGTACTGTGTCTTAAAATGTCTATGTTTATGGATATCTTTGGAAAGCGTTTAATTATTTTGATGTAAATTGCATGCATAATTTATAACTTCTTCGAAAATTCCTTACTTCATGAACAAACTCCATTACTTATGAACAAACGCAGCAGAAATTTCTTTTTTATTTAAAAGAAATTTCTGCTGCATTTGTTCATCTGCTTCTTACAAATATAAAAATTATTACTTTACTTCAGAGTAAAAATGTGTTCTACATAGAAAATATTTTAATGAGTCCTTTCAGTGTATAATTCATGAATTCAATGAAACGAAGATGTTACGATAGTTTCAATTTAAATTTTGAAATGAAAATTAATGAACTCGTGATGTATCAAAAATTTGAATATGCACTCTGTTAATTATATTAATTAAAATATTGCATAATAAATAGTTGGAATAACGTAATCTCAACTTATCATTGAATAGTTCCTTTTAAGTTGCTACTAAGAAGAGAAGTAGAATTTGCAAAAGCAAATGTGTTTTATCTGTACCAAATATTATTGTATTATTTGAATCGAATGCGATAGTTTGCTAATAAAAAATTTTTTAAACTTTTCCTGTAAAAGTTTTATTTAATTCATTTCAAGGAAAATGCTGTGTGTTTTATTAGTTATTTTTTTTCTTTTAAAGGTTTGAATAATTGATATTTAATACTTCTATAAAACAATAAAATTCCTGAATTCAAAGTTTCTATTTCATAGTTCATAAAAATTAGATCAAAGTAGTAAAAATGTTTTAAGCTGTCTATTTTATTGGATAATTAGTATTTTTTCAGGACTTTATTACATTTTCCAAAATCATGCATTATATTTACAATTAAGGTAAAATACCTTTTTAAAATTAAAAGTATAAATAAAATTCGTACTATTAAATGTTTTCCATTACCATTTTAATATACAAAAACATATGAATTCTATTCAAGCCTTATTCCTTTAAAATTTCAAAAATCCAGAATTCTCTATTAACAAAAAAAAAAAAAAAAATATTGTCAACAAATTCAAAATAGAAGAATTTGTTAAGTTTATGAGCTCTTTGACTGGAAATTATTTATATAGTGGCATTTCCACGTTTCATCCAATTCATACTATTTAGAAAAGTAAAATTTTTCAAAGGCAAGTATCAGACTTATATATGTAAATCAAACTTGAATATGAATTTAGTTCTAGTAAAATTTTTTTGTACAATCGTCTTATTCGATTAATATAAATAAGTAAAATAAGATTAATTCCTATTGTAAAGTAAATTAGTCCCTTAATAATGCTCAAATTTTGCCAATCTATCAAATTTTAACTACTCCTGTCTCCTTTGAATTTAAAGAACCTTTTTCAGATATTATTGGATAAAATTTAAATGTAGTTTGGAAAAAACGTATCTCTTTGTAAGTAAAATGAATTTACATTATTTTGTCAAAAAATATTAATGAGCTTCAAAATATTTTATCAACTTAATTTCATTTTATTAACTAACTGTCTATAACAAAACTTAAGGTCGAAGTAGTTGGATATATGAAAGAAAACTAATAATTCGTTTTAAATTTAGACTGAAAAAGAGCAAATAAATTACCATTAATTATTTAATTAGGTTTCAATAATTTTTTCAATTTTGTTTTCTTTATACATGTTTTTAATCTAATTTAATTTGGAAAAAAACTTCAGTAATACAGTATAGATTTAAATTTTTATTAACTGCCTATAACAAAAGAATTAATATATTAAAATCAAAATTTGCAATAGTAAATCATAAAAGAAGAAAGTAAAAATTCTACATTCAGAATTCTTTAAACTATTGTTAAAATAATAAACACCTCAGCCTGCATTTATTTATAAAATTCAACGATAATTAATTGTTTTTTTATTTAAATTCATTTACTTTAAAAACTTCACAGAAAACTTCTTCTATAAAACACAAATATTCGCATATTTTTGAAATTAGAACTGTAATAAATATATTTCCTGATACAATTAATCATTTATTCCCAACAAATTATATTTATAGACTTTTCCTTCGCATAATTGATTCTGACTACATGTCCTAAATTCGCTGTGTTTTTGATCCACACGTTACTGAATGATTAAATAATTATTCAGTCACATACTCAGATTACTTCTAAAAATCTTTTATTCAATGTAATTGAAACAAGAGGTCAAGTTTATAACATATATTTGAAGGAAAGTTGTTGATATTACTCGAATAAATGAATTTATATTTTGAGACCTTCACACTTGATATTTTTATTAGAAATTTTATAAAGGAAGAAACATCAGAATCGCATTCAGGAAAAGTAAATATACTGTTTTGAATGCTATTTATTTTCTTTTAGGATATAATGTTCTTTGTGATGTAATATAATGAATACATATATTCTTCTTACTCATTCGAATGAAATTAATGGAAAATAGAAATTAAAAGTAGTTTCCTGAAGTTAATTACTTTTTTTCATATTCATTTTAATAGTCAATTTTTAATCTTGCTGTGTAACTAAAATTGTGATTCAAAAGGACTTTGAAAGTGACAAATATTTATTTTTAAAAGCCTAGTACTGTAGTGTAACTAAAGGCGCAATCTCCAAAATGACTTTAGAGTTGGACCATATGATAAATGCATCAATTCTTTGTCACCTATTCATTTTTAATAGCCAATACTGCAGTGTGACTAAACGTGTGATTCAAAATGATTTTGAAGATGATGCATGTGATAAATGAAATATTTTTCAATTTACAGGGATGTGCAATGCCACTTCTTCCGGACAGGACAACAATGCTGGAACCCAAGGCTTCCGGAAGATGTCATCATGGAGCGCCTGTAAAGGTCTGGTCTACAATGCTTCAACTTCTTTTTAGACGAGTTTTTCGCATGCATTTTGCTTAGGAATTGAAATAAATGCTTATAGAATTAATGGAAATTGTAATATTTTTATTAATAATTTATATTTAATTAATTATCATTATATATTTATATTAATTATCTTGAGGCGTGATAAAACATTTTTTAATCAGTATGTTACGACATTTTTCAAATAGAAATGAGAAAATTAAACTTTCTAGCATTATCAGTACAAGGAACTTCTAAATGGCTATATAATGTCCATTATAATGGAATTTATTTTTGAGCATGACATTAGATCCTATAATATCGTTGAAAATAAAAATGACTTAGTATGCAATTTTTAGAATATCATTAACTGATCAAATTCCACTGTCCAGTGGAAAAAAACAGTGATTAATACACAGCTGGATTATTTGCTCTTTTAATTTTAAACAGTAAAAATGCAGCTTTATTTTTACTAATAACACATTTAAAAATACATATTAGTTATTATGTGCCGAGAAACTGCATAAAAGCAATAAAAAAAACTAAAATAACACTGTTGACATACCTTCAATAGTTGTTTTCTTATTGACTGTCCTTTTCACATGCTTGGAGTGCAAGAATTCAGCGAAAAGATTTAAGTTTTACCAATAAGTTTAAGATAAGATCTAAGTTTGTCCAATAAGTTTACTGCATAGATGACAGTTCTGAACAGTACAAAATAACAGACTTCAGGAGATCTAAAACAATAATTTCTGTTTCTACATGCAAAATAAAAATGTACAGTAGAATGGACGTTGGGGCTCTAGAGGATATTTGAAAAAAAAATTTGAAATTCATGTTCATTCTTAAAAAGGCATTCTTGTTTTATCGGAAATAATGAATTCTGTATACTTTTTTTTTTTTTCACTGTCGCACAAAAGTCAAAATTAAAACATTTGGAATACTTTGGGTGAAAACCTTAACTTCATTTATTTAATGTTTAAATGAATTTTTGTACTTTTCCATTGTTACTTGTAAAGTAACACTTCTTCATCTGATGTTTGACGACAAGGAAATCAACATGATAACGGCAAACCACACCCATCATCTTAAACAGCACTTTTGCTTATATCAAGACCACCATGTTATCACATGTATTTATATGCATTTCCAAAGCTATTTAATCATCTAGTTTTGAATTTCCCATCTAAATAATCCACCATCGGAAAGTCCTGAATTTTAATATCATTCTAAATATTATTTCGACCATAATGGAAATAACTGTAGTTAAAAAAATTAATTATTTCACATATTATCACTAATACTAAACCGCTGTTTTTAAGAAGGCTTTATAATTCTCGATGGTGAACGAAATTCGCTAAGAAGATAAGAAGAGCCTATTTCTGCTTTATTATTTATTGCTTTACAATCCACTTCTTACATAGAGTTATCCATTTGATATTTTTTCATTAAATTAAATATAAGATCCAGTTGGTCGTATACGAGTAGGTATTTGTTAAGATAAAGACCCCGGTATTTGTAAGACCGATAATCTCCAAGCTTCTTCGACCACAAAAAGTTGACTCCGACCACACAATCTCTTCCCGAGCTTTCTGCTGCTCGATTTCAAATTTCCAATCCTGGCCCCACCTGAAAATTGTAGTTTACATTCAGAAAATTGTGATGATGAAGTTTTACGGTTTCCAGAAAAATAGGACATTGAAGACACAGATTTTGGTGGAACGTCTACAGAATTTCATACAATCAAGTCTAAACTCAATGTCTAGTTCGTGATCTAAACTTGTCAATGATTCAGTCAAAATAGTTGGCACCCAGATTAAAGAGTTAAAATCTCATTGAGAAAGGAACTATGATTTCTTCTTATCATCGAACAAAAACTCCGACACTTTGTCTCCACAGAAGGCAATTTAGTTTATCGTACGGATGTTGATTCATTGTCGAATGAGTTAGGAGATTGTCATGATCCTAAGGAATGGAGGTTGTTTATAGATTCCTCTAAACTCAGTATTAAACCCGTGTATCTTCGTATTGAAAATAAAACGCCTTCGATTACTTTTGTCTAGACAGCCCATATGAAAGAGACGTATAGCGACATGGAGATATTGTTATCGAAGATATAATACCAATAGCATTCTTGGAATGTATGTGTCGATTTGTAAGCTATAAAACATATGCTAGATCTCCAAGAAAGATATATTAAATTTTGCTGTTTTCTATGCGAGTGGAATATCAGAAATCGCAAAAATAATTTTTCAAGAAGCAATGACCTAAAAGATATCTGATACCTGGACAAAAAACGTAACTTCTCAATCTTTTAACTGTACCTATGCAGCCGTATGTACGGAAGTGAGATGTGAAGAAAAGAAAAGAACAAGTTTACAAGATACTTTCGGAAATTTTCACTGTGTAATTCAGAAATTAAAGGATCAACATACGCTAGATATAAACTGTCGGTGATTATGAATTCAACCATGGTAATATCTTGACCAAAATTGCAATAAATATTCGGCTGCAATAAGATAGTGAATTTTGACTTGAGTCTTATAAAAAATTTTCTTTTGGGAGATCAGAAATTACTCTATAATGATAGTGAAATTTGTTTTGCTGTATAATTACCAAGTATTTTCTCAAATAATGGCATTTGTTTCTGCGAGTTTTTTTCTTTAATACTCCAAATTTCGCTGCCCTATTTCTTCATTAGGATACAAATGCAAACATTAATAAATTATCTTCATTAAAAAAAATTCGTGGGTCTTGAAAGATTTGACTTCCACTTGAAAAGTAAGAAAATTTTAGATTGATTGACAACTTTCTGAGAGAAATTGACCAGTGTTGGAGTTACAAACAATGAAACAAAATTAAATTAGTGGTTCAGTGAGCAACGTCTAATTAATTTTAAAAATTGTCTGTTTGTTTTCAATCATTTCTTGCATTTTCTTATTAGATGATATTATTATATTACTAAACCTGTAAAATAATAAATTAGAAGACAGAATATTGCATGAAATGAAGGAAAATAATATTTGCTTATATATCCCTTCAAAACAAAGGTATTTTGGGGTATCCTTTACATTTCGAATATAAACTATTTATTCATTGAAACTGAAAATAATTTAATAAAGTACTTGGAATGAATTGGAGCTATTGAAATTCATTTAAATATACAACTAAATAATTTTTTTAATCAACAGCTTTTTATTCTATATTTTTCACAGATGTTTTTCACTATGACCAGTTTTTTTTTTTTTTTTTTTTTTTTTTTTTTGGAGAGGGGTTCAAATAAAATGAATACATCCAGGCAACAGGTCCCCCGGATCCTTTCTTATTTTTAGTAGGAGTTGAATCGATTTAATAATTCAGTTTACAATGTAACTTGCAATGTATACATTGACTCAATTTCTTTCCGACGCCTACATAACTTTTTTTTATCGACAACTTTTTTAGTTGGCATTATAAATTTTTCATAGTTGCTTCCAATAAGACCACTTTTTTTTTTTCGATGGGTTGTAGGCAACCGAAACTATGGTTGCCAGGCAACAGGTTCCTTTCTTACTTTTCCTTGGAGTGAAATCGATTTAGCGAATGACGTCACATTTCTCGATGTCCTCTCGTGATCTTACAAGCAAATTCGAAATTGAAGCGCTTCAACTCAAGAAGGTGTAAATGAAGCAACGCTGATATTTCGGAAGGAAAAGATCATTTTTAGATATCTTTCTCACTCAAAAGAGTTACATCATTTGAATTTTGGACTCTTTGAGAGTTCAAAACACATTTCTTTGAAAGTGTCTATTGTCTGCATAACATGTTTAACGAATCGGTAAAATCAATGCAAATGATAAGGCTAATTTAGTGATATTGCTACAGTTGTATTGCAGTGTCCCTTTTCAGCATCTATTTCTAAAAGTATTTTCTCACTACTAAAAGAAACGTCAAGGATATTTGCTGTAGACTTTTAAATTTAAAAAACACCGCTAATATCCATGCACCATTGATGTTTTTCTTAGTGATTAATGTTGTTGAGTAAGAAGAGATGGCGAGAAGTAAGCTAAAACAAGAACTCGAGAACAGAAATTAAGAATCTGCAATTTATTGCCTTCCTTCTATGGCTTACCTCCAACAATTCTCGGATTCCTTCAAAATATAGCAATGCTGTTGCGAAAAACAATATTTACTATAAATTTAGCTCATGTACGTTTAACACAATTTGGGTTGCTCTATATTCCAGTAGAGTGCAAATACTTCTCTTCAAAGATCTGTAAGCAACTTTTATTAAATCTAAACTTTTAAATTGCAAGAAATTTGGAGCAGGTTTCTTAAAAATAATTTAAATTTAAAAATAATTTTAATCCGTTTTCTGCTTATATATTTCTTCTATATTGCTTTTGACAGCTTGTTTTGCTTGTGAAGGAATGTGATATGCCTCTCATAAATTTGCGAACTTTTTAGTTGATTGTAGCAACTTGCATCAGATCCAAACCCTTACACTAAAACAGGCCTATCTGTTGCAGGGCTCACGAAAATAATCAGATTTTTAATCCGATTTGTTTTGATCTTTTCCTCCTATAGTGCCTTTGATAATTTGTTTAGCTTGTGAAGGAATGGAATATGTTTTTCATAAATTTGCAAACTTTTTAGTTGGTTAATATATCTCTTTACTAACCTGGGTTTTAGAATTTGTTTTCCGTATTTAGGAAAGTTGTATGTTATTTTCATGAAAAGAAAAATAAACACAGGTTACTTAAAGGCATAATAAATTGAAATTAAGTAAATGAAATAAAAAGATTTTAAAAATTTGGTATAAATTAAAGACAAAATACCTACTTGTATATATCATTCCAAATGAAACCATCTTATTAGGATTCAAATCATAAAGTCCAATGTTTTAATTAGGATGCAGAAAGTGCTTGAAAGTAAGAATAAAATGCAAAATAATCTGCATAACTCTTGCCTGAGTAAATAAAATGTTCTGAGCAGTCCTACATTTGATTAAAAAGAGTGGTCCACTAACATGAAACAAGCTTTTAATTTATTTCTAAATTCACTTTCAAATTGAAGTATTAAGTTAATTATTTTATTGAGTAAGTTCATTTAAGCAGTCGTGCAGAATGGAGTGTAGCAAATGATGAAACCTATACTTCGCTACCGGCTTGATAAGATCGTTTTCCCACGAGGAGAGTTGAAACGGAATAGAATCGAACCAATTAACGTTGCAAATGTCTTTCGAGATAGTCTATTACAATTTCCCTCGTTGATACAAAACCAATGGGTAAAATAAGCTACTTGATGAAATTCAATTGTTAGAATTCAATAATATTAGTTCAGCACCACTTTTAAAAGACATTGGAGAACAGTGAGGAAAATTGTTTTTAGAAAAATATAACCAACTGTTCGTTCGAAAATGAACAAGTTATTAACTTGTATTCTTCTCTTTCCAATTAACTCTTCAACTCATACTCTGTTGTTCACTGACAGAAATTAGAGAACCAGCACTCGTTTATTCACAAAAAATTAAAAAGGAATACAGCTTAATTTTTTGTTATTTCTGAATACGGAATATTTCAATTTTTTATTCTAACTTTTATGAGAAACAAAGACTTTTTAAATGAATGTTCCCTTTTCAGAAAAAAAAAAGTCCACTACTTCAAATCATAAACAAATTATATCATATTTGCATGTTATGGTAATCAATCTGCCGTAAATAGAAAAATTATGATTAAATGCATTTATGCATGATAAGATCTTTCATTAATTCCTGGTTAAGAAATATTATTCATACTCAAGATGTAAGCAAAAAGTTTTATCCGTATCAATAATAGTTTTACAGTAATTTTTAATCATTTATAAATTGTTATGGAGTTTTACAAAGCTACAATAATAATATTCTTCGTAAAAAAAAAGTAACCTTGCAATGAATTCAATACGAATTAAGCTAATTTTTTTGTTAAAAATAATTTGTCTTACATCAGTACAGAAACAAAATAATGTAGGAAGGCCTATTGATTTTATTACCGGTCAATGATTTTATTTAAATAAAAATATTTTTACAAGTAAAAAATAAAATCAGTAATAATAAAGAGTGAAGTGTAATAATCACTAGTAAAAATCAGTTCAATTTTCAAAAATAAGAAAAGAAAAGAAATGAGGGAAGTACAAAAAAGTAATCGTACCCAGGGTAATCTTGTCCGTTTTCAATTCTGGGATTATAAGCACTTAGTGAAAATAACGGACTTGTTTAAGTAAAAACAACAAAGGACTTTCTACTACAATTGTAAAAATTTGAATTGGATAAATGAATTAACACATCACGCACGAAAAAGATGTTGAAAATTCATGCATTTTCCTTCTGAGAAAACTGAAGAGCGTTTTGTCTGCGTATTTATTAATTGTATTTAAGATTTGGAGACTGGGAAAAAAGCGACAAAAAAAAAAAAAAAAAGTCATAAATTCCAGGACACACGCAGAAAAAGTCCATTACTTTTTCTAATGCTCCCTGTTTTTGTCCTTTTTCTTAAATTAATTTATTATTATTCTTTAACAATTTTTTATCCTTTAACAAGTGCTTAGTTACAGAACTAAATGTTCATGAGTTTGATTTCCATTTATAAGCGAAAGCTTGATGTATATCTGCTTTGCAATGCACTGGGAAGCAATATAAAAACAATCTTTCAAGTGACTTTTTTTCCTCGTCTATTTTCAGTTCCAAAAAATTCATTCCAGATTATATTCAAATTTTATTTTAAATTTCTTAAAATATATGAAGCATTGTAATAATTTTGATTAAGATAATTGTAACGTATACAAAACTTTGCTTCTCTACAATAATAAATTGAGGTTTCCAATATTTTTTCCACAGATCACTTAGAAACCTCAACATCTTTTGATGATTTGTAGTAGGAAATGCATACTTATATGCATGCTATCTCCCATTCTAATTATATATCTTATTCAACAATAAAATTCATTATATCCGTCTATATATAAATAATTCAGAAAAATATCTATATTCTTGATAAAAAAGTGATAGTAATTAAAATTTTGAATCTGTATTTTATTATGTTGAATAGAACATAAACTATGATTTATAAAATAAAACATATTTATAAAATGTGAGCCAATATCCATCTTTCTGAACTTAAGACCTTGAAGTGACAGAAAATATAATTAAATATTGCCTATCAATCCCGGAGAACTGATGAATTTTTACATTTGGATCAATTTTAGTATAGTGAAATAGAAATAGCTGCTGTGGAATTTATGTTATCAAACTAAGTTATATAATGTAGTTATATTAGTTTTAAAAATATTATTTATTTTCTTTTTAAAGTCTGTAAGGATTTTTTTATTTTTTTCTTAGGTGACCTTCCATGCCTTATAAAAGATTTTGCTATTTTCCTTCATTTTTATTTAGGATCATTAAACATAAAAAGTTTGCTTATTAAGCTGATAAATGTACTGTTTTAAAATTTATATTGAAATTGTGATATGTTAAAGCTATATTTAAACCTATTTGAAGATTTAAAGTTTAAAAAATTTCAGAATTGGCACAATAATGCCCATTCATCTAAAAGATTTCAAAAGAATTTTTTTCTTAAAAGTTAATGAAACTAAAAATAACACAAATACCTTATAAGTTAATTTAAAAGTGTTTTAATTAATTAAATAGTTTTACTCACCAATAAACGTAACCCATAATTTTACCAATTTTTTTATATCTCATTTTGATTTCTACTTCATTTCCTTAGCTTTATTTAGCGTACCTTAAGCTATCTTAAGTTAAACAAAATTTTGTGTTATTAATTAACATTCAGAGACATTCTTCCAATTTGGCTTTTAAATAGTCTGAAACATCTTTTCAGCAGCTTCGAGGTGCCTTCTTTAAAAAACTCATTTGATAAAAAATGGACCTTAAAAAAAAAAACCTATTCATTTGACCTTGAAATAAACTCTAGCTTCATTTTAACTGTTTCTTTTGAAATCCCGCAAAATGATTTTAAAGCTCCAAAAAAGATAATAACCTTGTTGGACGAGAGAGAGGATATGGTGGGGGAAAGCACAATTTCCCAGCAAAATTCTTCTGGAAGTCCCAATTTGCAGCGTGGGGTCTCCTATTGCCATGCTGTAGAATCCAGTGGTGGGGAGACGTCGAAAAATACTCCTGACTATTTTCCGTAATCTTATGCACTAATATTTACTAATGAATTTAGAATAATTTTAAAATCATATCAATGGCTTTTATTGAACTCATATATGTATGATTCATAAAGTTAGTTTTTCATAAAAGTTTTTTTACAAGTTGTAATATATGAATTCAATTAAAAACATTCTTGTACTCTAAATTTACTTACACAAAATACCTATATCCTATAAAAAGTACCAAATGAACAGCTATAATGTATTATAGAATAGCCTAAGACAAGCAGAAGAAAATTATACATTTCAAGAGCAATGATGCTATATTTTTTATTAAATCTTTTTTTTTTTCTAAGAAATAGTTTCTAAGTTCTTTATTTGTTGATCCAAAATAACTTTTTATAAGTCTCAGTGCTGAGAAAAAATTTTCAACACTCATTTGGTATGCGGCTAAAGTAGTAATTGTATTTGTTAGTAGTTGTACAATTGGCTTGCCTCCTTAACACTTTTATTTTAACATTAATTCCTAGAATTTTGTAAAAATGGAATTTATTTTTTTTAATGAGTTGGCAGTCGAATTTCTAAATTGACTCCCTTTTCTATTTATCGCCATCAAAATTACAAAAACGGCTTTAAGCGTTTTAATTGTGGCAGTAAATTTCATCGGTTAGTATTGTATTTCTAATAAAAACAGTTATTTCATATCTCACCTTACACTCAAAAGAATTATTTTTGACTGTAGAAGCTATTGAATACACCTTAAAGTATAGCTAATCCATTGCCATTTGTGCTTAATATTTTTATAAACAGATTTTTCACAAGCAGTTAGAAGTTGGACTATGTTTTCTAAATATCCTTCTATAAAAACGGACAAAAACTTTCCCTGCGAAATGATATAATTCATTGCTTTTGAGATGAATTGAAGGATAAATACCAGGTATAAATTTCAAATTTTATAATCTTGATATATGAGTAAAAGGAGATAATATAATTTCATTTAATCAAAAGCAATTGATGAAATTTCAAGAATTAAATATTTTTTAACGTATCAGTCGATCAGAAAATCTGGTTTGGTTCAGCTGAAATAAAGCTTTTATTTGCATTCAACAGATGGCGCTAGTAACAGACCCTATGTTCTGGCTAGCTATAGCTAGTCTAGCTGTAAATTATATAAGAGCTTATTTACATTTTTCATGCTGCGAAAAGCGCGAATATATCCAAAAGGTTGTTTTTTCCAGGATTTTTTTTTCACATTATTATGTTTTGTAACTTCTTTTTTTTTTTATTAGGTTTTTTTTTCTTAACAGTTGATTTATTCCACGTCTTCTAAATGCACAAACTATAACACAAGCTTATAGGATACAGATAGTTTTCAGATTTTGAATTCAAAAATAAAAATAAATAACTTTAGAGTGATTAAGGGGTTCAAAAATTACAAATCATTAAAAATTTACCAAAAAAGATTTTTTTTTAAGGAAGAATATTTAGAATTCGCATTACAAGGAGTAGAAAATGCCTGTAAAAACATTTAGTTATTATTATTATTTTTATTATTATTTGCTATTTTACATATTTAGTTTTATAAGCATCTTTTCTGTGATTATTTCATTTTCTGTGATTATATGATTATGATAATTTAATCTATTTTGTGATTCTATGATAATTTAATCTACTTTCTGATTCTATGATTATGGTAATTTAATTTATTCTGTAAATGTTAATCTTCCTTTTTGGGTTAAAATAGATAGCAATTTCAACTAGTTAAAACAATTTCTATTAACGCGAAAGTTAAAAATTTTGGTAAAAATAAAGAAAAATGATAGAAATCAGTGTTGAATTTAATAAATTTATGCAGACTCTAAGAAAAGAACTTTTATTAGTTAATCTCAAAGGAAAATATTTCCAAATTAAAAATGTATTAATTAAAAACCGTTTTGATTAAATTTATTTTAATAAAAATTATTTAATCAAATTCCTATTCTCCAACTAAAATCAAAATAAAAAATACAGATGATTTATTTGTATATGACGCAATATCTGTCATAAAAAATATCTGAAGTCTGAAAATTATTTTGTATTATCTGCGATGGCATGAATCATGATGCATCAATGGTGCACCAGAAATAATAAAAAAATAATAATAACAATAATAATGATGTCATAATGAGAAGACAATTTCCTCAAATGATAAATGCAATATGCAAGAGACAAAAATTATGTAACTTTTGAAATTTCGTCATAAAAGATGATTTGGATGGTTTATGACCCAATGGGAGTTTTTCATTTTTTTTATTTATTTTTTTCATGTCTTAATTTTGAACCCTGAGGGAACAATAAAAAATTTATATTAAATTCAAAGCTTTGAACGATATCTACACATTGAAGTAACTGCGTCTATGAAATCTGACAGACAACAAGAAAATTTAAAAATCCACGTAACTTTTGAATTCCTTAACTAATTTCAAAAGAGTTGATGTTTTTTGTAATCAATATCAATTCTATGAATACATTCATCTGAATCAAAACTCGTAGATTGTTGGTGCGAGTTTTGAAAATATCTAGTGGTTTTGACGTGGAATGAGTCAGTATTGAAATGAAATTTGATATTTTTGTAGATTTTCCTAAAAGTTTTTGTGATTAATTTTAGTTTCATTTTTTAAATAACAGAAATGAATTTTCTTTCATTGGTAATAATTTTTTATAAAAGTATTCATCTATTAAAAACAGCTTTACATCTCGAGCTTCATGTAAATATTATTTCAGAGTACCAAAAATACATATAAAAATTATAAAAATATATCAAATTGAAATTAGTTAATTTTGCTATTCATTATTATTGAAATAAAATTGCCTTTAAATTTATCTTTATGCTATAGTTATGCTAAAATAAAAGGTTTAATTTGATTATCGAACTTTAGGAAGTAAGTTTTATTTAGTGAAAAATATTTCAAAACAAATCAATAATTATCATTGTTATATAAAATCAATATTTATTAAAAAAGTTCAACTGTAATTATAACAATCAATAAAACTTATTCTCTTCGAAATCATTTAAAGTATATCCATTTTTATAATAACAATAAATATAGCAAGTATGTATGTAGTTCAAGGATACATACATACTTACATGCGTCTCCTGCATTCTACTTCCACAAATAAGATCTCACGAGATGCTATTTGGCACTGCGAACCCTCCTCTAACACAACATAATTGATCTTTTTAAGAACATAGGTTCAACTTCCATTGCTGGGTTTCGAATCATGATCACTCAGTTCGATACCCACCAGCCAATACAGGAAGTTAATAAATAGCTGCAAAATAATATTGTGTAAGAAATTTTCTTAATGAATAAAAAAAATATGTTGATGGAAATAAAGAAAAATTATATTATTATACATTAATTACATTGGTAACTACATCGTAACAGGTACAGCTTAATGTACTGTATTTTAATGAAAATCATTAAAAACATAAAAATAGCATTTAAATGCATTTGAATCAAGTAATATTCTGATAATTGTTGTTTCTTTTATTTATTTTTGTTCGTATACATTGCATCAAACTTATTTTTCTTTCAATTACTTCTTAAAAATATGATTAAACTTGTTTTGAAATTTTCCTTGTCTGGTAAAAATTGATAAGATAGTTGACTTCCCTTATTCATCCTTTTTCTTTTTCCAAGTATTAAAAACAGAAAGAATAAAAAGCGCACCTTAAACTTTAATCAAAAATATTAAAATCAATTCTGAATAATCAATATTTGTCTGCAGTCTCGATTTTAGTCCATTACCAATTCGTGCTGATTGCATACCCAATCTCCGAAGCTCCCTCCAATCAAAGCCGTGATTACGCCCGAATTCGGGATTACTCCCTCGCATAAAAACTTGATCGTTAATTTCCTTTGTTTTTCGAAGCTTATCCAATCACTGAAATACCCGTCCAGAAATGATCGACGTGGCTGAAGTAATTGATGTGTATCGCTATAGGTAACTTCAGAAAGTGATTTAATGCTAAGCGTTGAATGACGAGTTATTGTTAAGTGAAGTCTTCGATTGTCCTTCGGCCAGAATTCACTAATCCCTTCAAACACAAGCCCCGTTAATCCTACTGTCAGTTTCTCATCAGAGGTTTAAGCCAGGTGACAGCAGCAAGCTTTAGCGGGCCTACGTCGATTGCTGATTTTCGGTTTAACTAACGTAAAGCTCTCTCATAAAGCAGAGTTTAACGAGTCAATTTAAATGCTACGTTCTCAGATGCTGGTATAATAGAAGGCGTCTCTAATGGATGGAATGATTTAACAAATATTCACGGTTACTTAGGTTTTATTAAAGAGTGGCTTAGGATCTTCTGAAGAATCGAAAGATAAGTCACTGCGTCCTATAATTTGTATTTAATTAATTTAAAAGGTTTCTAACAATGGAAATTTGTTTTAAATTCTGAGATTTCCTGTATGCTATTGATTTGTACAGTTTCAAATATTTATGGGGTAGATATTAATAAAACAATAGATATGAAAATGTTCTATTAACATTTTTTTTAATTTAGGTGAAATAAAAATTTATTATTTACTACTCAATTGTATTATTTTGAATTTTACTTAGAGAAGTTTCAAAAATTTATTTAAATAAATTTTCAATGTCAGCTCTGTTAATGTTTCATTTTTTGAATTATACTTAAAATTTTGAGTAGTAGAAGATCCTACTGAAAATTAGTGGAATCTATGCATATCAAAATGAATGTTGTATGTATTATATGTATGTAAGTATGTATGATATTCCAATGTAACTTAAAAACTATAACACAGCGTCTAATTTGTTATTATTTTCTAACCACGTGTATATCAAAACAAATTACGAACTTATTAGTTATTTCAACTAAACAAAAACATTTTCTGCCACAAAGGGCCATCTGATGGCTTGCAGTATAAATTTTCTTTAATTTAAAGTAAATTTAAAAAAATAATTCAATTAAAGTTAAGTATTTTATTTTTGAAGTTTATACTATTATAATATTTTAAATACATTATGGTTTCTATAAAATATCCTGCTATGTAAGACTTATTTATATTTTACATTCTAATTTTTATTGATAAATATTTAATTCTATCAAACTACAATTTTTTAATCGTTACCTGTGTTTTTTATCTGCAATTGAAATTTCCTCTTAATACCTTTGTTCTTTTCCTGTTTTTTTCCTAATAAAATTTACCAAAATTTAAGTTGAAATCTCAAAAAAATTATCATGAATTATTTTTTCAACAGAGAGTTTCTTAAAAGTAAAATTTTATAGAAAATAAGAAAAATATAGTGAGGGATGAATTTAAGATGATGGATCTAGTAATGAATACTTTAAATCCATGAATGAAATTAAAAATGCTTGATTTTCTGTAGCCGGCATCGCCTGGTAGTATTCTACAGGGGCAGCTAAACAACAGATCGCTGACCAGCTAATTTGAAAAGAGCAAATAGTTGAAAGATTAACATTAAGGGGTCAGTGAAATAGAGTGTCTTCATTCTAGTTTATAAGCTAACTCCGAGTATTTCTTCTTCCTCAATAAGTAATAGAATTATAGTATAGCGGGGAAAGTGTAGTATTGAGTAAAAACTTTCTTTATAGTTTTAAATAGTGAAAAATGTAGTTTTGTTTGAGTCATGGAATTTTTCATCAATTTCTATTACTATATGTTAAACTATTACAGATTGAAGAAGGTAGGTTTGTAATAGTCTTCCGGATAGATAAAACTACCATCCAATTTTTATAATCTGGTGTCTACCGACAGAGAATTAAAAGATGCATGACTGTTATCTAAAATTATCAATAATTTAAACTGATTGTGAAAATATTTTTTATTGCTGAAAATGAAGTAGTTCACCAAATAATGAAAAAAATTATATACCATGTTACCAGGCATAGTTATTGAATACAAATCTTTATATCTTTCTACTCAATCTTTCTCTGTATTTAGATAAATGACACTATGGGCAAGGTTCTTCCTCAATTGTAAACCTTCGCTTCCTTGGGAAATGCTTTTTTTATCTAGTGAAAGTTCGGTAGCTACAATAATACCCCAACACTCTTTTTTTTTTTTTAGTTAAATTATTTTAATGTCGTCTATGCAAGAGTTCTAATTACTTCCAAGAAGTTTTTCTATTACCATGTATTTGATCATATCATGGCTCTTTATATTATTGATCATTAAAAATCTTAAAACTAATACTACTCTTAGCAGTTGACTGGACATATAACTCTTGATAGACTTTTTCAATTGGTCCAATTTAATTTAAGACTAATTTCCAATTAGTCTTTAAAACGTAGTAGTAGTAGAATAAACGTAACACATTCCCATAAGATAAAATCCACGTTTTATTATCACCAACTGTTTCCTTTTTATATACATATATACACAACACAGTCACAGTTATAGCCACTTAACAAAACCTGCAATGTCCATGGCGTATGTTGGCCCGAATTCACATTCATCTCAATATTGTCAAAGCCTATCACTTTGAATCCGACTGCTTGCACCACATCGGAAATAAAAACACATACATTCAGATTTTCGTGCATGAGACAGTATACATAAGCTTTAAATCAAAATAATTCCATTAGGTTATATAATAAACCCTCAATGCACTAATAATTTTCGTCAAGCAACAATTAATAAGCACCAAAACTTTTAAAGAAGCTCAAAAAAGAAAAACTATGGAATTAAACCATCAGCGCGCAAACAGATTCTTATTCGCATATGGCCAACTTAAGTGTACTTATCTTTTTCAACAGCTTGAAAATTAATGAAGCCCCAAAGTTTTCAAAGAAAATTAAAAATATAAAATGGGAGAATTCAACCATAAATGCCTAATAGTTGCCAAATCAGATTTGGTCCACTTAATTGTTTGATTAAAAAAACTAACACTTAGTGCACTTTTCTTCTTCTTTAGGCTACAATTAAATAAACTTTAAATATTTCAAAGAAACTAGAAAAGAAAAAAAACTTTGGAATCAAACCATCAATGCTCTAATAACTATCAAATCAGATTTGGTCAACTTAACGGTTTGATTACATACCAATCCCTCAGAGCACTTATCTTCTTCGTCAAGCTACGATTAAATTAGCACCATATCATTAAAAAAACCGAAAAGAAAATAACCATGGAATCCAACCATCAATGCGCTAACCGCTGCCAAATCAGATGTCAGCTGAAATGAGAACCCAATGAAAGCTTTTTCAATTTATAGTAATCCTAAACCTTCATTGCACTAAATGTTGCAGGGTGTAATAAATACAATTGAAAAAAAAAAAAAGAAACGGAATTTTATACGAAATGGAAGCTATCTAATTGGGGAGCTAGCTTTATGAGGAGTCACAGGGTATTAAAAATATCTTATAATTTATCGCCTCGAAGGACGTCGCAATCTAAAAATATGCTTCGTTCTGGTTTCCCCTGTTTACAGATTTAAGCTGATTTCTACGTTATACTCGTTTTTTTCTTTCCAAAATTGTCAGAAAGCGATACATTTTCCAGACAATGTCGTACAATGCCGTAAGGCTGAACCTGGAATGCAATGCAAAGAAAAAAATGCATATTAGATATTAAAAAGAAATAAATAAATCTAATATTTTGGACAAAAATTTAAAAAATAGAAACAATGTGATATTTTTTTTAACTAATGCAGACTGTAAAGTCGAAACGTTAGTTATTTTACCCCAAAGAAGAAGGAATTCCAAATAAATAATAAAATAAACGAATTCAAAAGTTATTTAATTTAAAAAATATAGGAATTAAATAATATTCAATTAAATAAAGTTGATTAAAAAAACTATTAATTCAAATTCCGGTTTTCGAACCATAGTCAAATTAAAAAATTTCGATCCATTATTTGTATATCATGCAGTATAGAAAAGTTATGCAGCCCATTGTCGAAAGTTTTATAAGTTCTTTAGAACTGTGTCCTTTAAACTGTAACAGTACTTCGGTTACTAAATTCCCCCTCACTTCATTGTTGTTAATCGCCCATTGTAGACGCAGGTTATGAGTCTGTATCTTTAATATTGTATATTATGTATTCGATTATATTTATTGTCCTTCGTTGTGCAAATTAAATTAATGAAAAGTATTGAGAAAATATTTAAATTGATTGACTGCATTCCGATCTTTTTGAATACCTCCTCAACGATCCGTTGGGCTAGAAAGGTAAGAGAAATTTTGTAGTTTAAAAGTACTGTTTAGCGCGGTAAAATTTGGCATCTCAATAGACTTAGGACTCAATAGACTTCGATGACTTTACTGGATTTGGATCAATCACTGGATTTGATATTAAATCATCAGTGTCGGAGCTCTTGCTGTTTCTGAAGGAGCCAGATAGTGGAGTCCTATTCTCCAAGACACAACTTTCATCTTGTTTAACTTCTAAATCAAGAAACACTTCAGAAATGGCCATTTTTCAAAAGATTTATAGAGCCATCTAGGCTCCTAGGTTTCACTAATTTTTCAGCGTTGCAACCTCGTGAGGGAAGGTCAGATGGATTTCGATGAACAGGTTTGGTTTGTCTCTCTATGGTCATTTTGTGCACACTTTATGCTAATTAGACCGGGACATACAGTTTAACGTCGACGACCAGGAACAAATTTCCATGAAGTTACTTCAAACCTGAAAAAATTTTGTTGCTCTTTGATGACATGAATCATGATATCGCAATGGTTTATCATAAAAAGAAAAAAAACATATATTATCAGAATCATTCTTAATACTGAATCCACCTTTTAGTCGTTTCTTATGAAATACAACATTTTTATGAGAGTTGTACTTTTCAAATATTTTTTTCTTTTTTAATCTAAAAAAGCAATTAAAAAAAACAGAAAGTTTGAAGGAAGGAACTATCAAAATAAAAACATGGACGAATGAATTATTAACACCAGACAAATAATGTTAAATAGTTTTTGAATGATATATTACCCTCTAAATCTTTTGAAAAAAAAAAGAATCTAAATTGATTCAAATTCGGAAGTCAGTGGGTGTTTGATGTTTTAATGAGAAAATACGACGAACTGTAAATTTTTTTTGATGTTACGTTTAACACAGTTGAATTCAAATTCCAGTTCTGTTTCCCTGTAATTTAGCTAGATAAAACTTTTATTATATTTTTAAATTAAAATTTCATTTGGTTCAAAAATGTTTTAAGCGACAAAGAAGTCTTTTATGATAATTAAATTTTTTAATGAATGCTTTTTGAATAATTTTAATACGAAAGATCTTTATTTATAATAGACTTAGTAGATGAAATAGGCTCCTTTTTTCGTTTTTGCGTATAAAGATGTCTGTGGGAAGGTTTTTCGTTTGACAAAGAAATTAAATCCAGCGAATCAAATCATACAAAATGTCTTCCTTATTGCGTCGTATTTATATAATGTCATTTTGCAGCTATGATGCCCCTTTCAATGTAAACAAATTTAAAAAAATATAAGTTATCTAATAAAACAAATGAATATATTTTTAAAAATATAAATTTATTCTTATCCTCAAAAATTACTGTTATTATGTTGTTGAGAGACACAGTTCTGTCTGATATGAATTTATTAAGGTCAAAGAAAAATATGGCCAACCTCATGGCCCAGTGGTAACATGCGCAGTTGGCGAATCGAGGTTCGAATACTCTGGTGGCATTGCTGTAGAAATTGTTTACAGGAACGAAGAGACTCAATGGCGATTGTATAAAGTGACTTGTATTAATAGTTTTATTATCTCATCTGTAGTTATGTTTTTATTTAATGAATTAAAATGAGGCAGAGATCAGTAATGTTTAACAGGAACAAAAGTTGTAAAACGTAGGATAGTAATTATATAAAGCATTAAAAATATCAAATTTAAAGTAAAAGTAATTTTTGGTAAAACATGACGCATCATAAAAGATGATATTTAACTAGATTCAACGTATATATGAGCTAATTTAAATACGTTCTAAAGTAAAGTTTCGGTAACAATTTGAAAGGAAATATGTAATACATTTTATGAAAATATATTTAATATGTTTATATTTAATATGAAAATATGTTTAGGAAATACGTACCTACACTAAAAGTTAACATCAGGAGAAAGCTGTAGTGGCAACCAAAGATTGGCTGTACTCCATGTTTTTTTAAATATAACAAAATGGTTTATTTACTTTAACAGGAAACCATCAGAAGGCTGACAGTTTAAGAAAGACATTCAAGTACTTTCTATTTGTAAAATATCACTAGATAGATGAGTATCATCTATAAAGGACGTTAATTATTTATATTAAACAATTCATTGAATTATATACAGTTTCTTGTTAATTGATTACTGCTTTCTTTTCTTTGTAGGAAATCCGTTTGAAGATGGTCGATCCAAAGTGTTACGGCTCCAAGACTTCAACTTTGGAAAATCCTATTAGCAGCTTGGCTAGTGAAGGTGAGGCATGCGGATTCCTCAAGAATACGAATAAGCTGTTTGGCGTCAGCCCCAGTGACATAGACAAATATTCCCGTGTTGTTTTCCTGTGTGTTTTGTCTGTTTCAATCTCATGTACTGGATCATCTACTTACATATCAGCGATGTTCTGGATGAAGGCATTGTGCCATTGGGTAGTAAATGACCCTTCTTCTGGATAGCTTTTGAATCTGGTCTTCACACCACGAATGATGAATACCAGAGTAAACAAAGAGGTTTGTGCTCCACGAACCTCTTATTAGCACCAAGCTCTTAATGTATGTTGAATGTGTGTGTTTTCTACGGGAAACTTGGCACTTTTAATTTTGGTACCAGTCACCTCATCACTGTCATGTGTTGCATCTAGTCTAGATACCACAAGAAGAAGAAATGATTTTTTGTTATTTCAGACCCTATGAAAAGGACAAAGGTACTTTGTTGGATCGGTAACAGTTGTTTTCTTTTCAAGGCTTCTGGAGTTTAATTTCGCGCCAACTGAAAAGATTCGTTTGATTTCGGGTCGTGCTAATTCTATGGAGTTAGCTCGACTGTTTTCTTAATTTACGTATCCAGTGATAACGTGATAATAATGAATTAATTTCTCTTATGTCAGTGTACCTTAAATCTCGCGTACACACAGAAACAGCTCTTCGATACAATCTCTTATTTCTCATTCTTCAGAGCTTAACCACATATTCATTGTTAATTCAAGGCAGATAAAACAAGGACTGCTAGTTTTGTCACTAAATTTTGTTAAATATTTTGAGAATTCTGTAAATCACGAACTTAAAATCAGCCACGATTTTTAAATGTACGGAATTTTCATTAAAAATTCGCTTATTAAATGCTCTATGACAGCTATTATTTGGAGGTTCGTAAGTGTAATATTATTTTAAGGTACTATCTAAAATGTATACATTTTTATTCAATTATAAAGATAACTAATGATTCGAAGAATAATTTTTGCTTTGTGTTGAACCTCATTTTCCAATTTTTCTTAAATTTCTAATTTTTTTTTTTTGTTGTTACTTAGATGTTTTTATCAGTAATCATGTAACAGCTCAGCGAGAATTTTCTTTCGTGCTTTATTTATGTATTTTGATTAATATGTGTTTAAATAGTATTAATTTTTTTATGTATTAAGTACTTTTTTATGAGAAAATTAACTTTTTGTCGATTTGTGACGATATTTTAGTATTATATAACTGAACAAAACATGAAAGAAGATAAATTGTATGCGATAAAATATGTAGATGTATGAATATTGTTTATATATACACTCTTTAAATTCTGTTTCACGCAGCACTGTAATTTTTCTTTGTAATTCACTATGGATATGGATGCACCAGAATGTTTCAAAACATGGCTTTTAAAATTTCCTATATTTTTTTTTATATTCAATATTCAAGTCAAAATTTAAATTGATATCTTTTCTTACAAGCTGTGGATATGATTTCTGATTCGTATACTAAACAAGTGAGCTTCGCAAATTGCTTCATTCTTATTATTACAAACAGTTTCAGTTTCTCATTTTGGCATTATCTGCAACAATATCAATTCAAAAATTATTTAAATATATGAAAGTGTGTTATTTTTTTGAAAATAATCTGTAAAGAAATCAAATGGCACGTGTTTCTTTCGTTTGCTTATTATTTTGGAAATTACACAGCTTATAATAAAAAAGATATCATTGCCACCAAATCATTCAGCAAAATCAATAGAATTTGAAAACTGTTCTCTATTTAACCAAACCATATAAGCATATTAAGTTGATGCGGTGCGAAGAACAAATACTTAAGGAAACTATGTTCCTAACCATTTGGATTAATTTATGAGGCAAACACTATGATTTGATACTAAGTGAATTGTTTTATAGGAAGTGCAATGAATAGCCCTCACTCTACTGGATTGGAAAGGAATCGCAAGAAGATAAACGTTGCTGTTAAGAGCTTTTCATAAATTACATGCCTTAAAGTAACTGTCATTCACATCATCTTCTGACAAGAAGCTTAACTTTACTTTGAGCTACACGTGATTAGCACAGTGATTAGTCGGCAATTTTGTGTTTAGCCCCTATTCTTTTCATCTTCTTCCCGTTTAGGGTTTATTTCCAAGTTATAAATTTCACTTTCCAAGATATTTCAAAAATTCTAAAAATCAAATGATTTCAAAGCGAGACGAAATGCGTCGACAGTTTATTTTATTGAATAAATTAAGTAATTTTTTTAATTTATTTTGCTTCAAAAAAAATAAACAAAATGTTATTCATTTTGAATTAAAAAAAAAAATGCAAAAGTAAATTTCAATGACATTTTCCAAAATAAAATAGATGATTTAATCAAAAGTAATTTACTTTTCTTTAAACTTCTATACTAAATTATATTTATGAAAAAATATAGTTCATTCTTTATCGATATTTATTTGTTGAAAATTAGAGAATAATTGAGAACGGAAGGATTCAATTGTTCGTTGTTAATAATATAATATTATCAAGTATACTTATTTTGGTTATTTATGGTATATTTTTTTCTGAAAAATTATTTATTGTATATCTTACCTGAGAAAGTAATGAACGAATATTCTTAAACATGACTGGGCTATAAAAAAATTGAATCTTAGAAAAACACGATACTAGCTAAACACGATACTATGCTATACACGATACTAACAAGATGCTTCTGAAGAGATTTGTTTGGAGTTTCGTCAGGAATTAAAGAATATGAAATCTTCCAGATTTAGAGAATACTGGCCATATTATTCTAGAGCTCTTTAGCTTTGAAGCCTTATATCAATGGAAAAATTTTAAAAAATAACTAGAAAATCCATTTGATATCATCTAATGTCATGATAAAAATTTATGTGAAACTTAATAATGATAATTACAAAAAGAGAATTTAAATCCACAGTAAATAATTGCTATAGCAGAAAACATTGGTGAATAATTCGGTATAATATATAATCTATAGCATTGTAATCTTAACATACTACAGTTAATTCTAAGTAAATTTCTGTGAAGACATATAAATTATGTTAACAACTCAGAATAACGATAATTGAAATGCTGATAGTTGGAAAAATATGCTTAGACCCCATAAAAACTCAGTAGCTATATAGCTTCGAGAACGAAATAGAATGGAGTTGAATGAAATGCATCAATGTAAATCGAATTTAAACTCTGAGTATAGACTGCTACTTAAATACAGGAAAAATCCATTTTGTACTATCATAAATTTGTGCATTATGGATGAAACGTATTTCACAACCGTGGATCTGATATTCTTTACAGCGTTGTAAATTAACCATTCACATGCATGCATAGTGTAAAAATTACATATAGATATCAGCTGACTGAGTATTAAACGATATGAAGCGAACTTTTAATTCAAATATAATTCTTCCTAATTACGTGCCGAATGATCATTTAACCACACTTTACATTAACAGACTAAGGTTACTTGAATCCCTTGAGTACTTTGATTACCTCGAGTACCATTTCTAAACAGGGTAAAGGAAGATGATCATTTGCAAAAATTGTAGAATAGATAAAGCAAAAAAATATATGTAAATATTTTACAAAGAGAAATATTTTAAGTGGAATCTGAAAAAAAAAAAATAGAAATGCAAAATGGAAACACTTGATACATCAAAAGGGGCATCAGAATTCATTTCAAATTCAGTACAGAACAAAATATCTATTTAGGGAGTATTTTATTTTTAAATATAAATAAATAGCTTTAAAAACATTCTGATATTACAGATGCTGTGATCATATAGTTATAGAAAATTATATTACACAAAATAAATAGGTAGCTAAAGCTTCAAATGATATTTCGAATTCCTGTTTTGAATCAAGATGCAAATAAAAATTCTAAAATAATGATTAGAATCAAACAAAAATAATATGTTAATGTTCTAAAAAGTATTAGATTATAAATGAAAAAAAAAGTAATGAATCTTAACTTTCTTCAATAAAAGGTTTAATCGATCTTTTAAACAATGCCCATGATCAGTGCTTGCGTAGTTTATTTCAAATTCATAGCTTCAAAAACTATTATAATGATAATGTAATTCATTCTGACAAATAATTCCGTAGGATAACTATTTGTATTGAAGAATGCCATATAAAAATTATTATAGTTTGATTTTCTAAAATGTGACAAAGTATTTGAAGTGTTATTACTACCCTACTAAAAAAAGTGTCAAAAAAAATCATTTCAATATTTTATCTAGAAGCCATTTCATGAATAATTAATCAAATTTTTAAGTTATTATGTAATGAAGAAGTATTTTATTTATGTAGAAGTATTAATTATAAAGATGTATTTAGTTATTTATAATGAAGAGTAAAATTTAAGAAAATTTTTCATTCATAACATAAAAAGAAATTATGAGGTTTTAAGCATGATTGAATCCAAAAAGGAGTTTACAAAAACAACCTAAGGAGCTTTGAATTGACCATACAAAACAAATTAGATTCTACTAAAATCTTTAGATTCTAAATATCCTCGTGTTGATGAGAAGCATTTAGTTTATTATTATTTGTTAACCAAAACTTGGCATGACTATCTTACTAAAACTATTAAATGCACTTTCAATTCATTATGTGAAATATTTAGTATTTTTTATTTGGAAGCCACGCTGTTGTCTTTTAAGAAATTATTAGATTAATTTAAATAAAACCAAATGCTATTAGAGATAACATCATCAATGTTCATCCTAACCCTTGTTGTTCATACAGAATCTTGATGTACTGTTCTGTGTGTTTAAATTGTAATAGCGACTAACTCAAAGTACGTTTATTCTCTCCTTCAACTGTGTGAATATTATTGGACTGCTTAAGTGTTTTTATTTCTTCATTAATATTCATATCAAAACGTTTTGAAAAATGTTTTAAGAATATCCTCTTAGACAACAAGATATGCTAGACTATAGTATATGCCATATTCATTCAAGAGAAGTTAATAAAATTGAGTTTTTCATTTACTGAAAAGCTTTACGAAACAAAACATTCCAAGAGTATTATTTTATTCAAAACAGAGCTGTCAAAAACATTTATGTTTTTGACATTAACTTATTCCCCCATGTATTCAGTGCAATTCGAATTCATGATACGTGGTGTAGGCTAAAACATTATCAATGTATCGTATTGTTGCAGGTAAAGAATAGCTTGCCTATCATTCTAGAACTAAGTAGTTTCGTCCATTCTGCGGTTTTCTATACTGTTGCTATTCTGAGCTTCATTACGAGAAACAGTCGATGCACCAATTCTATTGAATCGCACTTTACCCTTTTCTACAAACCGAGGAAAACTTGATGCGAAAATCCAAACATGCGAAATTATGTTGTAACAAAATCAATTCGAAAGTTCTCGTCAAGCAAAGTCAATTCGTACCCAAACAAATTATGGAAGGTATTAAAAAACTAGATAGCATCTATTTTACTGCTAGATGCATAAAAAATTATAAACCTTTCACCCTAATCACCTCAGCTTTAGGTAAAAGCCTCTCACCGCAAAAGCAACATGCATAGCTACCGTTGTAGCTGCTAAACGTAATGGAAATTAAATTAATATATAGAGAGGTAGATCAATAAATCGTTTTTAATACGGCATATATCAAATGTCGACATTCAATAAATGATTATATATACATACACATACACACATCTGCTAATATAAATATATATTAATATATATATGTATATATATGCATATGTATATATATATATATATATATATATATATATATATATATGTATACATATGTATATATATATATATGTGCACATATATATATATATACATATATATCTGTGTGTCTCTCATGTCACAAAAGAAACATGGCTTTTGTGTACCAATACCAATACCTAAAAACTTACAGAAAAAGTTAACATTTTTGTATACCGACTATTTTACTATTTTTTCAAATGAGCAAAACGTTCAGAATCGAGGACGTTGGCAGCAAGGACGACATGACCTTGATAGACTTGAGAGTATTGATGCCTAGACATGCTCACCTGCACCGAAGAAAAATATTCCTTTGTGGACTGATTTAGGTCCTAGTATTCATTAACTTTGCATGGGAATCATTTCAAGGCAGTTTGTACGGTGACGAAGTACTGAACATATATTCATTTATTCATGTTATCATATATATATATGTATACATATATATATCTATATATATATATTTATATATGTATGTTTGTATATGTGTGTATCTGTGAATTGTGTGCATGATTTTTAGTGGCGTATCCCTGTTATTAACTATTTACCGGGCTCTTGAAAAGTGATTGCTTTGTGATTGGTGTAGGAGTGCTTGTAACGTCTACGATAGTATGGACAATTTTTATGTATTCTCATCTCTAGTGATAAGTAAACAATTTGTTAATATTGTAGTGAAGGTGGTTTGATATTGTAAACTTGCTGCTCTTGATTGCCGCTTTTTGTAAATACCAGGAATAAGTATTTGTGATTTTACAGTGTCACGTGATAATGAAGTCAAAGGTTTTGTATAATTATGCTTGCCTGCTTGTAATAAAATGATATTCTCAATAGATTCCTTGTGATTTACTTTAACCTACAATTAAATGTGTTAAATGCATTACAATCACGACCATATGAGATAAAAACCTGTTTTGAAAATAAAAAGAGTCTCTAGAAACTTCGGGCTCTAGAAACAAAAAGCTCAGAAATCGTTCCAAATACCATTTTAATATCAATAATTCAACTGTTTTAAATTTATTATTTTTCTTTTTCAATATAGCCCGTTATATATAAAACTAGAATTTTAAAGCTATTATATCACTTAGTAACATTATTAGAAATATTTTCGTTACGTTGATTACCATTTAACTAATTTCTTTTCAGAGTCCAACTTTTGAATGACAAAATTTAAAGTTAGAAAGGGAAGAATATAGATCACGAAAAATGAAATGAAAAACAAAAAGCGACAACTTACAACGGTTTGTTCAAAATTTAAACAAAGATTTGAATCAGATTGAGGTAAATTTCAATGTCTGTATAATAATAATCTCTGTTAAAATTTCTAACCCTTCTACAAATCAGACTTGCATTCATGTGATATAGTAATCGTGTCCAATATGCAATCTAGGGAAAAATCGTCAAGAACATTTCACATTTTAATAAGAAATAATTCATTTCAGAAACAGAAATTTCTCATTCTTTCAAACAAATACTTTAAATTTGACATGCAAATGATAAAATTTTGGCGCCAACAGAAATTTTGGCAGTCAAATGAGGCGTATAAATGAGGAAAAATTACTATTCTAGGATATTACTTTCTTTTCGGTAGATTGATTTTTACTTCAATTCCATTGTATCAATCCATCTGGGTTGATATTTATTTGGTGACCTTTTGGTTGCCTTCTGTGGCATTTTTTAAAACACAGCGCGTCCACTGTAATGGAAGTACCGTTAAGTTGCTCTTACTTGAACGGCTTACATTTCAACTCAAAATGATCAGACATATATATTGATTTTACTGATCGGACGTATATAAGGGCATTTTTACTGATTATGTTTTTGCTTATAAAATTCATCTCTGAATTTCAAGATCACTTCGTAAGCAAAAATCTTTGACAACTCTAGAATCTCCACCAGTATACCTTCTTGTTAATCTGGTTATAGTATGAAATCAATATCATGTTGTGGCTCCTGCTAACGACCTCTTTCATTTAGATCAGTTTTTGAAAATGCAAACATGAAGAACTTAAATACCAAAGGATATAATTTGATTTAGTCAGATCCCTAAAGAAAAGTCTTAAATAAAATAAAATATTTTATCAGTAGTTGTTTTAAAGAAAACATTGCCATATAGATTTAAACAGATTCATGATGGCATGCAGCACTATTTATGACATTCGAGAAATTGTATGCTACTTTAAAAGTGCAACTGCGAAAAATAAGATGGATATAGAGTGGAAGAAATATATGATTAGAAACGTGAAACGAATTTTGAAACATTAAGAAGGAATTTATTAGAAAATCAATTAATATTTTCAATTGTATAATTCCTTGTTTTTCCCACAAGTTCAGTATTGAAATGCTCAGCTAATGGTACAAACAAAACTGATCATCAATGTTTTTGTGATTAACTTAGGAGAATACAATTTGATAATCTTAAATTTAATGTCTTACTTAGCATGTATTGGGAATCTTTTTTAAAGGAAAAAATATTTTGATAAACCCTATTTATAAGAATCAGTGCTGAGTTCAAAAATTTTTGCATCACTTCCAAAAAAAATTAAAAAATTTCCAAACAAACATTCTGTAGAAAGTCAAAGCCATTGCTTAAACTGATTTGATGCGATATTATAGCTACTGCAATACTGTTTATAAAAATTAGTTACAATATTTTAGATAGTTAAAATCATGGATTAAATTGCTCTTTTTACAATCATACTAAGACCCAAAATTAAGAGAATTTGTATATTTTGCATATTGAAGAAAGGTAAAGACAAATGCTCCATACTGATGTGTTAATTACATTAGCGTATACGTGTATGGAGGAGAACTGTTAGAGAGGAACAGGCTTTGCAATTGCATGCGCTGCAAGTAAGCTTGTTCTTTACTTGGCCTCATAAACAGCTCGACGAACTTCGCCACGGATTTATTTTTTTGATTAGCATACACAATTTAAAGAAACCATTAAAATGAGAAGTTGAGCCAAAGCTTGATGAGAGAGAAAGAGGTAGTAATCATTTGGAGACTGAAAGCAAGCCAGTCTCAAGGCAGGTAGCTCGAGACTGAAATCTGATGCCCAGCAAAGTATCCACTATGAAAACAGTTTAGACATATTGAATACTTAAATGAGAAAGACTGTCCAAGAGCCACCACAGCAAATGAAAGGATCCAGAACATTCTAAAGGTTTTTAGATGGCTTGCGTTGCTCTCTTCTTGTCTGTATGGTTTCTAGTTACTATTTTCTCCCATTTACTTCTGTATACTGGAGAACTCTGTTTAGCTTTCTTCACAAAACAATTTTGCACAAACATCAGTAGAATACCATTTTATTCTATGATGAGTTCTTGTTCAGCGTAATCATTGATTCTCGACATAAATACATTTGGAGACAAACATCGACGCACTCTTCTGGCCTCCATACTGCTGGAAAAGGCCATTTTGATGCAAAAGTTTGATAATCTTGATAGACATCATAATAAATATGTGCACATAACTCCATGTCTTATTCAGAGGCTTTGAGACAAATGTGAAATATGGAAATGAGCCTTTACAGAGGTGCAGTTGCACTTGATTTAACTTCAGTGAAAGATATCAGAGTTCACATGAACTCATCTGATCAACCAGATATACAGATCTAATCTCTATGCAACAAATGTAAGATGCTGGATTGGGAGGGCAATTGCTACTTCCTTTGGGTCCTCTGGAACCCTCCAAGGTCTGAAAACTGATGCTTAAAGAATAAGATTGATTTCTCAAAAGATTCATAAACTGCTTGCTTTCCAGTATGAATCCATTAATGAGAGCTGTATAATTTTAAGATACCATAAGCACTATTAACCATTTTTGTATTCAATATAGTAATTTCTGTTCTAAAACTTCCAACATTGAAGAGTTTTAAATAAGATAATTTGTGTATACCATAACTGTTGTGGGGTTACTTCTTTTGTACCCTATCAGCTTGTGTCCGTACCATTTTTCTTTAAAATCTAGATATAATTGACTAAACTGAAAATTCCCTTAATTTTGACATTATTCAACGAAAGATGTTTTTAAAAAAATATCTCAGTCTTACTTCTTTATCAATACAAACTAACCCAATAATAATTTAGCATTTGATGACATTATTGTAATCGAAGATGAATCGCAAGATTTTTATATATTTTTTTAAAAATGCTCTCGGAATGTATGTCAACATAATCTTCTGAAAGTTACTACTATTAATTTTAGAAACTGATGAAATATATATAAATATATAAAATTTATGACATACCAATATTGGGGCTTTCAAAATACTTTAAGCCACACATACACAGAAAATGCCTATTCACAAAAAATTTGTTTGATTATTTTAATAGTTTTGAAGGAAATTATTAATTTCAATTATGTTAACTAAATTAATTTCCTATGAGACTATTTCTTTTTTTATTATTATTCACATTAAAACAAATGTTTAATTAAG